>JAUELP010049452.1:0-16350 GCA_032357275.1 Micropsitta pusio
GGTCAATGGGGATCAATGGGGTCAATGGGAATCAGTTGAGTCAATGGGGTCAGTGGGGATCAATGTGGATCAATGGGTTCAATGGGGTCAAGGGGGATCAATGGGGATCAATGGGGTCAATTTGGTCAATGGGGATCAATGGTTATCAATAGGGTCAATGGGATCAATGGGGTTAATGGGGTCAATGGGGATCAATGGGGTCAATGGGGTCAATGGGGATCAATTGAGATCTATGGGGTCAATGGGGATCAATGGGGTCAAAGGGGATCAATGGGGTCAAAGGGATGAGTGGGGTCAATGGGGTCAATGGGGTCAATGGGGATCAATGGGGATCAATGGGGATCAATGGCATCAATGGGGTCAATGGGGTCAATAAGGTTAATGGGGTCAATGGGGATCAATGGGGATCAATGGGGTCAATGAGGTCAATGGGGTCAACGGGGGTCAATGGGGTCAATGGTGTCAAATTGTGTCAATGGGGATTAATGGGGTCAATGGGGGTAAATGGGGTCAAAGGTGTCAATGGGGTCAATGGGGATCAATGGGGTCAATGGGGATCAATGGGGTCAATGGGAATCAGTTGAGTCAATGTGGTCATTGGGATTCAATGTGGATCAATGGGGTCAATTGTTTCAATGGGGTCAATGGGGGTCAATGGGGATCAATGGGGTCAATGGGGTCAGTGGGGATCAATGCGTATCAATGTGGATCAATGGGGATCAATGGGGTCAATGGGGCCCATGGGGTCAATGGGGATCAATGGGGATCAAAGGGGTTAATGGGGATCAATGGGGTCAATGGGAATTTGTTGAGTCAATGGGGTCAGTGGGGATCAATGTGGATCAATGGGGTCAATGGGGTCAATGGCGTCAATGGTGGTCAATGGGGATCAATGGGGTCAATGGGGTCAATGGGTATCAATGCGGATCAATGGGGATCAATGGGGTCAATGGGAATCATTGGAGTCATTTTGGTCAATGGGGATCAATGGGGTCAATGGAGTCAATTGCGTCAATGTGGATCAATGGGGATCAATGGGGTCATTGGGGATCAATGTGGTCAATGGGGTCAATGGGGTCAATGGGGATCAATGGGGATTAATGGGGTCAATGGGATCAATGGGGATTAATGTGGATCAATGGGGATCAATGGTGTCAATGGGAATCAATGGAGTCATTTGGGTCAATGGGGATCAATGGGGTCAATGGAGTCAATTTGGTCAATGGGGATCAATGGGGATCAATGGGGTCATTGGGGATCAATGCGGTCAATGGGGTCAATGGGGTCAATGGGGATCAATGGGTATAATTGGTGTCAATGGGGTTAATGGGCTCAATGGGTTTCAATGGCGTCAATGAGGGTCAATGGGAATCAATGGATTCAATGAGGATCAATGGAGTCAATGGGGTCAATGGGGTCAATGGGGTTAATGGTGTCAATGGGGATCAATAGGGTCATTGGGGTCAAATTGGTCAATGGGGGTCAATGGGGTAAATGCTTTTCAATGGGGTTAATGGGAGTCAATGGGGTCCAAGGGGATCAGTGGGGTCAATGGGGATCAATGTGGATCAATGGGGTTCAATGGGGTCAATGGGGTCAATGGTGTCAATGGGTTTATTGGGGTCAATGGGTATCAATGGGGTCAATGGAGTCAATGGGGATCAATGGGGTCAATGGAGTCAATGGGGTCAATGGGGATCAATTGGGTTAATGGGGTCAATGGGGTTCAATGGGGATTAATCGGGATCAAAGGGGTAAATGGGGTTCAATGGGGTCAATGGGTATCAATGGGGTAAATGTCTTTAAACTAGATATGAAGGGGGAAGGGGAAGAAGCCGTATCAGAATATGGAAAAATTGTGAAATACATTTAATATAAATATTATGTCATGAAATATGTTGTTTTATATGGTGTTAAACTGCAAAAATCTATGGTAACAGTCAAGCAGCCAAGGTGAGGAGTCAAAGCTGGATAACATCTTCATGGAAGATATTTAGACTAAGTGACATACTTAGTCTGTGAATCTGTCTCATTAAAAAGAGGCTCTGAGGATGAAAATACCAGGTTGGCTAGTACCCATATTCAATATTCTGTATTCAGCCAACTCTCCAAAACTACATTTCTTAAGCTTAGAACTTTGTGAAATTGTGCATGATTTGGAGAACATTTATTAACATCTGAAGGAAAAACATAGCTTAAAATATTCTAAGATATGAGCTATAGTCTTCTATTACTGTATTTGGAATATTTGCTATAAGTTTTATGAAAATGTTCTCTATAAATTGGGTGCAGTCTTGCAAACTTTTCGATAAATAACATAAAGCAGGGAACAGTGTAGCCAAATGACAGAAGAATAAATGACTTAAACATTAAGTAATTTCTGAATTGTCAGGATGGAGCAATGGAAGAACTGGAACCACAACTCACCTTTCTTTTCCTCTTGAACAAGAATGCACTTACTGTTTTACGTAAATTAATTAGGAAATTGTTGAGTAATCCTTCTACAAACCTAAGTAATCATGACTGAACATCAATAGCTTTTGTCCACAGTAGCAATTATTTGCAGCATAGTGATATGCTAATAGTGTTTTACTATACCTCTTATGCTACTTACTTCAATGTGCTTAGGGACAATTGGGGCAGTGAATTCAATGCTGTCTCAGAAAAAAATCTGAATTTTCAGAAGAAACATGCATGAAATAGAACCAGCAATATGTCCTGCATCTAGGGTCATAGAACCGTAAAATGGTTATCGTTAGAAAGGACCTTAAGATCATCTAGTTCCAATCCCCCTACCATGAGCAGAAAAACTTCCCACTAGGCCAGGTTGCTCAGGGCCCCGTCCAGCGTGGCCTTGAAAGCTGACAGGGATG
This sequence comes from Micropsitta pusio, assembly GCA_032357275.1. NCBI lineage: Eukaryota > Metazoa > Chordata > Aves > Psittaciformes > Psittacidae > Micropsitta > Micropsitta pusio. The sequence goes on from JAUELP010049452.1 coordinate 2,874, forward strand.
GGGCAGCCACAGCTTCCTTGGGTAGCCTGTTCCAGTGCCCTACCACTCTAACAGTAAAGAATTTCTTCCCTATATCCAAATTAATTCTCCCCTGTTTAAGCTTGAACTCTTTACCCCCTGTCCTGTCGCTACAGTCCCTGATGAAGAATCCCTCTCCATCATCCTTGTAGACCCCCTTCAAATACTGGAAGGCTGCTATGAGGTCTCCATGTAGCCTTCTCTTCTCCAGGATGAACAGCCCCGATTTTCTTAGTATCCCATAAATTTAACACTGTGATGTTTGAGAAGAGTTAATTCACCAGGAGAGGCTAAACCATGTAGGAAATAACATTTGTTTTTACAGTTTTGTGGGGTTTTTTGGCCATACCTTGTTTCTATTTTTTTCTTTTTTTTTTTTTCTTCCCTTTACTGACAAAACAAATCTAGCTGTTGTTGGCAAGATAAACCACTTCAAATTTGGCTGTGGAACTGACTGGCTTCTTCCCCAAAATATTGACTGATAAAAATACAAAGGAAATACTGCCACCGAACCAGTTGTTCTAGATGTCTATAAAAATTGGTGATGGTGTCTGACACCTAAAGCTGCAATAGAAAATTGAAGTAGGAAATTGGATAAAGTATTTGGAAGCTGTGACAAAGTTGTGTGATATTTGACTCGTTTTCAGGACTGCATTGTGAATCTCAGTGGTAGATTTTGCTCTGCCAGTTTTGTTGAATCATAAACAGCAGTTCACTAGTAGACACTAGTAGACACAATGGGCTAGATTTCAAAATTATCTGAAGTACACATGCGGAGTGCTTTTAAGTGTGAAGACCATAACATGTTTCCCATTCTAACAACACTTTGTATTGCTGTACTACATTCCATTAGCAAATGTCGCCATACTTTGCAGCTGCTAATGACTTGAGTCCCCTAGTGCAGAAACATTGCTATTCCTGTTGCAGAACACATGACAGAGAGAGTAATGTAACAGAGTGTGTCTCTCCAACTCCTACATCACCCTTTAATGACAGTGTAGGAGTTGGAGAGGTGAATCAACTAGGGAGGAAAGTGTCTGATTTGAAGCACTTCTCTTTTATTACTGATACTCAGCAGCTTTCTCATTGCCAGTTAGCTGGACAAAACAGGGAAATTGCCCATTCAAAGTTCTTGCTACTTTAAAACAGATCATCTGTGCAGGTCTCTTGTACCAAACCTGCAGGTCTTTCTTTCCTTACTTACTCCATTCACAGTTTTGCCAAACTCTCTAACCCTTTCAAGAGAATTGTTTCCAGGCTGTATTTCTGGCATAGCAAGCTTGAAAGTCTGGCAGGTTTTCCCATCTGTGTTTGCCTTAAGCAGAATATTGTGTAGCATCAGCGAAGGTGGGAATTCAGTGTTCCCCCCACCACAGCCTTCCAAAATTGTTACTGAATTTAAATCAATCATGCCAACCTTCTCTCACAATAATTCGGACTTTTTCTGATGGTAACATGCTCAGATAGCCATTCTTCTGAGCGCTGATACCACTTTCATACTTTAAAGGCAACATAATAATGGCATGATGCTTTTTTTTTTTTTCTGTGAAATTGAGAATGAAGTGGAGGTCAGTGAAATTATTATGTACCTTCCTACTGATAACTGTACACTTGAAGAGTAAAGTGTACCCATGCCACCAAGCCTAGTATCAAGCAAAACATTCTGTAAAAATTGTAAGGACAAGCTGGAAACTATCTTCTTTCCTTATTCCCTTTTCTTTCACCCACCTTATGAAGGAAAAGGCAAACATAGCTTTATCATTAAAACAGCTGTGGATTTGGGAGAAGGAATAAGTCTGCAGGAATGAAAGACGATCGGATGACAGGGTTAAGAAGACCAGGACATGGAGCTGAAGACAAGGGAGTGCGATAAATACTGGATATATATTCTGATTGGCAAGAGTGACATTTTAATTTATAAATGTTTCAATGCAACCATAACCCTACAGTACTTAAGGTTTTCTTATGTAGTGATTGTAGAATGCATTACTGCACTGTGGCTTACTTATCTTTTTCTGCATTCCCCAAAATAACTGATTCCTTGAAATGGCAAACATCCTTTCTGATAAGATAAATGCAATGCTATATATCTTCCACTTAAATTTTTAAGTGAATTTTTTCTAAAATTAAATTATTGCACCAGCATCAGACATAGTGGGCCCTAGAATGGTGTTTTTAAGCCTGATCTATTTCAACCTTTTTCTAAAAATCTGTATCAACCAGTGAAATTATTAGTAATGAATAATTCTGCTGATTTATGTTATATGATAAGTCTTATGAAAAAATAGGATGTTCTTTTATCAACCAGCCTCCTTACATACAGAAATGCTGAACTCTTTTATAATTTCATCTGAAAAACAAATCCATTGGTATGAATTTGTTTTCCCCAAAACTATTTGAGTAAGGGCATATGGATTCCCCTACAGAAAGCAGGTTTAAACTTGACATTTTCCATACATGTGTGCACACATCTTCTAGTGTTCCAAGAGAATGTGTTCGAAGAGGCGTTAAAGAAAAATATTGATGGGCATTTCAATCACCAAGAATTGAGGGGGAATTAATTCACAGTACAAAAATTGCTTTTGCTAGGAACAGTTATTTTGCCAACATTGGATATATTCCATTTGTATCCCAAAGATGACTTTTGCATACTGAAGAAAAATTATTTTGCTTCAGTGTAGAACATGGGTTTCTTATTGATTAGGGCTAAAAAGAGAATTGATTGGGGAAAATGATAAAAACATGATTTGATGGTTTATACTGGCATTTGATATCCTACTTCAGTACAAACAAATGCTTTCCACTGTCATGGATTGGTGTTGTTGTTTAATCCTGGCTGGTAACTAAATACCATGCAGCTGCTTGCTCACCCCTGCCTTCCCCTCTCCTCAGGCAGGATGGGGAGGAGAATCAAAAGAATGTAAAACCCGTAGTTTGGGATAAAAACAGTTGATAGCTAAAATAGAATCATAGAATCATAGAATAGTTAGGGTTGGAAAGGACCTTAAGATCATCTAGTTCCAGCCCCCTTGCCATGGGGCTGGAATATCTCCCACTAACCCATGCCACCCAAGGCTCTGTCCAACCTGGCCTTGAACACCACCAGGGATGGAGCATTCACAACTTCCGTGTGCAGCCCATTCCAGTGCCTCACCACCCTAACAGTAAAGAATTTCTTCATTATAGCTAATCTGTTCTTCCCCTGTTTAAGTTTTAACCCATTACCCCTTGTCCTATCGCTACAGTCCCTAATGAATAGTCCATCTCCAGCTTCCTTACAGGCTCCCTTCAGATACTGGAAGGCTGCTCTGAGGTCTCCACGCAGCCTTCTCTTCTCCAGGCTGAACAGACCCAACGTTCTCAGCTTATCTTCATACAAGAGGTGCTCCAGTCCCCTGATCATCCTTGTGGCCCTCCTCTGGACTTGCTCCAACAGTTCCGTGTCCTTTTTATGTTGAAAATAAACTACTATGTTATAACAACAACAACAATAATAATAATGATAATAATAATAGTAATGAAAATAAGGAGAGATATTAAAACTGAAAGGGGGAAATATAATTAAAGTACAATATAATACTACTACTGCTAATACTACTACTAATATGGAGAATAACAAGGAGAGAATATAAAACTAAAAGGGGAAATAAAAAAAACCCCAAACACAAGTTATGCACAATACAGTTGCTCACCACCAGCCAGCCCGTACCCATCCCAACCTTGAGCAGCAATTAGTACTTTCTGAGTAACTGCCCCCAGCTTATATACTGGGCATGTTGTGCTGTGGTATGGAATACCCCGGCTAGTTTGGCTTACGTGTCCTGTCTCTGCTTCCTCCTGGCCTCTTGTGCCCCTCCGTGCTGGCATAGTATGAGACACTGAAAAGTCCTTGATCAGAGTAAGAACCACTTAGTGATAACTTAAACATTGGTGTGTAATCAACATCGATCTCAGACTAAAGCCAAACCACAGCACTGTACGAGCTACTAGGAAGAAAATTAACTCTAACCCAGCCAAAATGAGGAAAATTAGAAGGATATTTATCACATCAGGCATATAAATTCAGCAATTAATAGCATAAATATCTTAACACATATGATAGTACCATGAAATAGTAAAGATGATTAGTAGAAAATGAGCTTAACTCAATTGCTTGTTTGGGGAACCTGACATTTGACCTTATGTTTGTGTGTTACCCATTTTCTTTTAATACTTTTAGCATCATGTTATATAAAAATGCAGTCATATAAACACTCAGCTGCATAAAACTATCACAGATAGTTCTCTAATAGAGCAATTGAGTGTTCTGGTATGTCCAAGGATACCTATAATATGTTGGAAAGGAATGGAGATAAAAATGAAATTTGCAAATGTTGTGACATTCTGACTGTAAATCAGATAGTAATTTTCACAGCAAGTATGAGTAAATTCTCAGGAGGTTGAATTATTGGTGCCAGGAAACATCATTCATTCTCTTTCATGGTCATTTTTACTTTGCAGTAAATGCAAGGCCATTATTAATTTTTAAGTGTCGCCTCCAGTAGGATTCAGAGCTTGCTTGAGGAAAGTCTCTGGACTACTTCTGTAGCATTAAATTAATATGTGAGAATGGAGATTAACCATTTGGGTTCTGTATGTCTGTACAGTAAATCAAAGAACACTGTAAGTAATTTGGATTATGTAATTAACTCATAGAGATGGGTGACTACGTAATCAAACGTCACTTTAAGAAGCTGTTCATTTGTACACCAATGGATCTTAAAACAAAAATATTCTATTGAATTAGGTCTAGAGGAGTTAGCAGCACAAGCTTAATCACTCTGACACTGTGTGTACAGGTGCCAGTAATATGATTCAGAGAAGAATTTCCACAGAAGAATAACTGAAAATATTCTTTCTGTCCCATGAAAGAAAGAAGGTCTGCCTTAGACTTGGAGATATAAAGGCAACTTATTTGGAAGATTATTCAAGAGAAATAGCAAAGATTTTTGTTTTTTATTTTTATAGTGTCCTCTCTCAATTACTTCATTTGCACATTTCTGTTTATTCAAGGTTTGCTTCGTTTAACTCTTTGTTAGTTACCTCTTGTTAATAATTTTCAGTTTTGATCTCTTTCCTCCAATGTAGCTTCTTATCACTCTTGCGCAGGTGGCCACCAAACTCCCTGAACAGCAGAATACTCTTCATAATTCTTACTGGCAAAGGGAAAATTGTCTTCATAATAGAGTTTTACAACCTCTTTCTGTGGCAATGTGGTATGTAATGAGGGAACGTAGTGTGCTGAACACAGGGAATTGAAGGACTAGATGAAATTCTGCAGTGCTAGTCTAGTCAGCTTCTCTGATGGGCTACACAGTCATCAATGAAAATATGTATTAGAGGGAACTGATCTATCATGAAAAGCAGTTGCTTTGCAAGCTTACTCATTCTTTCTAAAGCTTTTCATCCAGTTTTGGTCTTATCTGTGGCTTCCTATTTTCTCTCTTTAAATGTTGCCCATCTCGCTTCCTGAAGTAACTTCTAAACCTGATACATCATAATTTATGTATGTCTAAATATTTATTTGTTTTCCTGCCATGTACTATATTTTAATTTAATTTTTTACATCATTTATGAAAGAGACATTCTCTGCAGATCAAGTCCTCATTTACTCTTAATTTTCTACTGAACAATTGAGTCAGTGTTAAAGCTTATACATTTTCTGTGGGGTTTTTCTAGGTGTTTATCCTAGACTAAGGGATATTTCCAACTTGAATGAATTTACAAATGTAGCTGTGTTGTTTCATCATTTCTCTGTGATACAAAGCAATTCAGTGAACATACTGTCTCTTCTGTCATTATGTCTCACAAAATGTATGTGGCAAATAAACTTCTCGACTAAGTAACAGGTCTTTTACCATCAACCCCTGTGAGCCTCAAAATATGAAGCTGTACATTTCATAAGGCAAAATCTGATTTAAATCTTAGTGTACATTCCGTCACATCTCCCAATAGTAATAAAATATCTCTCAAGTGATAAAATATTTAAAATGAAAAAAAAAAAAAAAAAAGCTTAACATAGTAGTTATTGAATTGCAAAGAATGTGATGGATGGCAAAGGGTCATAAACATTATTGGCTCAAGACACTCAGAGAGTTGTGTTGTAATGAGAGTTTTGTTCACCATCATCCTATTTATACGCTGGGGATTTAGTTTTGTGATACTTCTAACAAGCTTCTCTCAAAAGAATTATTCTCTATGTGCTTGTTATATATATATCTGTACGTGGTTTTGATTTAGCTCTTGTCATGTTTGTGAGCTCAGGTTTCATACTTTTCTAAATGTTACAGTTTGCTAATGCTCATGTGTTTACAATGAAAATGGTATAAAGAATGAAAGAATGCAATAGTTGAGGTGACTATTATTTGGGTAAATACTACAGAAAGAATCAGACAATGTATAGTTTTGATTTTAATATCTTCTCATAGGTGGAGAAGATTTCTGTTTGCTTAAATATTTACCATTGCATCTCCTATCCTCCTGGTTAAGCAACTTGAAATATTTAAGAAAATATGGTATGCTTAACCAGGAGGATAGGAAATCCTTCAAATCCTAAGTAGCATTTGGAAAACTAGGAAGCCTATTCATAACTGTAACATGAGGCTGAGGACGTATTTATCAGCCTTCTAGAGCCTGTCTCTTCTGAATTGTCTTGCTAATATTAGTTCATTAGCAACTTCTTATTTTCCCACATCTCATTCTTGTATTTTCAGTCAAGCACTGAAGTTTCTTTGTTAGGTTTGGCTTGGGGGTGAAGAAGGGGTAGAAGAAAATGGCAAAAATATAGGCATGGTCCCCTTTTCCAGATTAAAACCAGATGTAACAAAGTTAACTATAAATAAGTGAAAGAAAAAAATAACCACAAAATGGTCACTTTGACTGTTTTACATAGCTAAATGTTGGTTACTTGGCTTCACGTCAGTTATTCCATGTGCAAGATATTTTGTGTGTTTTAGTAAAAACTTGAAAGGAAACCTTAAGGTGCTATTAACTTGATTTAGTGTGATTTGAGGGAAGGGGAATGCTTGTGTTTGTTTTTTTATCAGACTGATGTCTTTCATCTGCTGTTTGCTACAGATGGGAGATTAATCCATTAATCCCTACAATTCTCCCTTGTGACTTACAAAATTGTCTTTATTTTCTAGTTTGCACATCTATACAGTTAGAAATCTTCAAGTATTTGCTAGCTGTTATTTATGAGTTCCCTGTTCCCTGAACTTCTTACTTTACTGCACAAGACACTCCTCTGGAGTTTTTTGTTAAAGAAGCCGCTCACCTACTTTGGTAACATCTTTCTGTTGTCTTCTGAACTTGCTTGTTAGCAGTTCCGGTATGGAGAGTACTGAAAAAAATGACGTCTTTATGAGAACTGATGTTCTGAATTTTCAGAATTTGTTGTTACAAATAACTGTTGTTACTTTCTTTTCAGTGTTTGATGGTTGCCGATTTAGGTTTGCTTCTGCTTTTCCTGTGACAATAAAAAAATTACAGTTATCGCCACAAATTTTATTTCTTAAAAAATTCTTCATTTATCTGTTTTTTTGTTTGTATCAGTCATTTTATCAAACACTAAGGCAAGTTGACATGAAATAAATACCTTTCAAAGGTATGATGATTTGTATCATATAGTAGTGAAGTGGAGCAGTTGCCAGGAAATAAAGTAATGTAAGAGTGCATAAAGATACCTATTGCATATTTCTGGATTTTCTTTTTTCCCCCCCAAGTGTTGATCTAATGACTATCAAAATATATGTCAAAATGCCTCAGATGCTACAAAACTACAAATTGTCTTAGGCAGGTCTATGCATTGAAACCTATGGGTGGTTCAAGACAGGTTACGCTGCTACACTTTTAAAGTCATGCTACTAGATAAAGTTGGGAAGAAGCTAAAATGAAAAAAGAAATGTCAAAAATAAAGAACTCTTTCTCACTGTGAGAGTAACTTACCGGAAAAGAGGGCCCTACAAGAGGGCCCTGCAAATTTTGTCCAAAGGTGGGGACTTTTTTTTTTTTTAATTTAAAATAACATAGAATTATGTCAAAACAGAAGGAATTAATATAATGACGAAGTATGGGGAAAACCAGAAAAACTAATTTGTGGTAAGGTTGAAACTTTAGTTGTTTAGGTGGAACACTTCTGAATGAAAATGATTTTTTAAGCAGATCAAGTTATGGTGATTAAAGAGTGATGAGAATAGTAAAGAGAGTTTTATAATTACTTAAATTTTAATTACCAGTAACATGATTTCACACTGTAAATAAAAACATTTAAGCTCAATATTTTCAATATTTTTCTGTTGGCAAAACCTATTAAAAGTAGGAAAATCTCCTCATTAAAAATGTGGAAATGTTTTAAGTTGATTCATTTGATGCCACATTTGTTAAAATACTTGGAAATAAATTGTAGAGAACAAATCTGTATTAGAAAGAGGATGTAAGCATCTAATAAATCTGTTTATTCTGGCCACAGAATAAAATGATCACCTTATGAAAATACAGGGCAAACGTTTAAACACCATTTTTCTTGATTAAAAGATTTAGTCCATTAATCATGCTAGGAGAAAAAAAACTTCATTGTTTTCTATATGAATTCTCTTGACTGTGGTTTTCATCTATCACTGAACATGTTTTTTAAGATTTAAGGGAGCTTGGTTTTACTGTGACAGCTGCAGTTATTTTAATGCACGATGTCATGAAAGGATAGCACAATGAAAATATATAAAGCCAAGGTTTTTGCATATGTATGGCTTGTGAGTAGCTGAAACTAAATTTTGTCGATTTGTGAAGTTTAAAATACAGTTGGGATTACACCAGATTTACCCTTCAACTATTGTAAGGAAAGAGAAATACATGTTAAATGAAACACTCTTAAAGAAACTTCATCTCTCTCCTCCTCCTTTAAAGCTATTTTTTCTCAGTGTCCTACTTTTTAGCTGCAGCTTACAGTAACTGAGCCATGGTATTTAATTCCTATAAAATGTCACAAATGGTGTGATTGCTTAATTTTGACAAAAATGCTGGCATTGATTTGAGCCAGTGTATTCAATTGTGTCTATGTGACCATCTAATCAGCAATGTTTTATTAGATACTCATAATATTAAACATTTTGACCTTGTGAATATTTGTTAGTTACGCCCGAGCATAAAATCTTTGTGCTGGGAAGAAATCTTCTTCCTATATTGGAAAAGTTCCTCAAATAAATATCAATCTCTGTTCTCTTTAATTTTCTGATATTTAAATTTGGCAACAGCTGAACAGTATAATTTAGAATAAAACTGGATTTTTCAGTAAATGTATTTTATTCAAATGCCATTCGTATGACATACGTGAAATTAGTTTGTGCGCTTTATGTTAGTTTCACTAACCTTAAATGTGAAAAGTATTACAAATTACTTTATTGCAATAGTTTTCAATACACAAAACCAACCAGGAAAACAAAATGAAACAAACCCCTCTATTTGCCAGTTGTCTTAATTCAGCGAGGAAGGAAAAAAAAAAACTGGAAGGCCAGCAGACAAAAATAGCGTATGGAAATTATCTGCAACACTGAGAATATCACTCTGTTAAATATCAGCCCCTAGCGCTCACATCCCACAGTAAGATCTGTACATATGTGGGTGTTTGTTATATATGTCGTTATCTAGCCCAAAGAGCCAGTTTTCAAAGGGAGGTAGCAATTTCACTTATAGAAATACTAGAGAGCATCAGCATTCATTTACACCAGCATTTGAACTTGCTTCAGTGACAATTATAAAGGCTTACAATTTACAGCCAAAGTTTTTGGCTTAGTTTTTCATCCCTGATTATTTTTCTTCCTCTGTGAATGCTGACCGAAAGGAATAAAGGCAAAAAGGATTGTTTTCATAGACTTTTGCTCTCTCCTTCTATGTAATCCAATGGGTCAGGGTGCATAGCTCTTTGGGAGTTGATCTTTTTATTCTTTCATCTGCACTGAATTCTAAGCATAAGCTGCAACAATGCCATTTATAATCTCAGAGGGCAGTGCTAAACTTTAATATAATGGAAATAAGTTTACCTAGCTGAAACTGTAGAGGGAGTAAGACATCCAGAGAGCTCATTTAGTCCAAAAGAAAAGTGTACCAATGCATTACATATAACAATACAAAAATAATTTGTTAGATCTCTTAATCACAATAAAAGGTAGGGAAGCCAGGACAACTCAAAAGGAAAAGACAATTTCAAGCATATGCAAGGTGGTGACTTGGTTGGTAATCGGCTGGGTGAGTCAGCCCAAGACCAGAAAAGAAAAGAATAGCTATATCTTCAGTTTCACAAGTGCACTTTTACATATTCTTTCCTCCCGCAGGCCTTCCCTGCCATACTTACTCTTTCCTTGTACAGAAGTGTACTCTGATATTACTTGCCATCTGCTCTGAGTCTTCTAGTGTCGGAAGAGATACCATCACAATGGTTTTAAATTTTGGGATATGTTTTGCCTTATAATATAATATCATTAAAGGTTCTACTATGTGTATCTGAGCAAGCTCTATATCTGACCATAGCAAAAGGTGGTGCTCCTCAGATAATGCCCCATCAGTATCTGTAGGCCATACATCTTGTACTGCTACGACAGCCACAGGAGTTCTCTGGAGTTGTTAGAGGGATATCTCTGCCTTTTCTATTTAGCATCTATTTACAGACCTCTTGTCTGTAAATTTCCCATCTCTAAACCAGCTGATACTATCTGGGTACACAACTTTCTATGACAACAGATTATAGAAGTTCACTGCCTGCAGTGGCAAAACTGCTGTACAGAGTGACAGGACCCAGTAATACTAGGCTTATCCATTGATATTCCAGGTGAATCAAAGTAGTGGAAACCCTGAGGAAGAAATTTTTTCTGATGTTACAGTTATGTTGCATTTTGCACCACTAGAGCATAGTAGTTAGTGTGCATCTTTGAAATTTCAAATTACCCTGCCTCTATCAGTATTTCCTGAATAATGGTCTTTGATGAAATCTTTGTCTATGCCATTTGACAGCATTTGATCCTTTAAAAGATATAATTTGATCTGCAGCAGTAAACTGTACACCAAGGCAAATTCTTGCATGCCTGACTTGCTCTGAGAGAATCCCTCAGTAGAGCATCCCAAACATGTCTGTAGGAATTTTTCTTCAGTGAAATTTTGAAGAAATTAATGTTTTATTTTCACGAGGAATAAGGAGATTGCACTAGCAAATTTTGGTAAATTTTTGGACACAGTTATTTTCTAATTTCCAGATGTCTGTTCATTGTCATGTAAGGTTTTGAAGTGTTGAAGTATCTTAAGGAAATTAGTGGCTATTTTCTTCAAGATCTGACAATAGCAGTTACTGGTATCACATACCCTCTTTATCTAAATATTTTTTGCAGTATGTGTCTTTTTATTAGTGACATGTAAAAGCTCCTCCTTGTTTTTTAAAATGCTTAAAATGAAATGTAAACCCCTTTCATCAACTTTTTTAAATGTTTTCAAAGTTTAAAGTAATGGTGAAATTACACATAGCTGAAGCCATGTAAACTTTGCTATGAAATGTCTTCCAAGAGTGTATGAGCTTCACAGTAAGTTCTAAAATTACATACATCAGCATGCAGCTGTTAATCAAGAGATTGTCAAATAACTGTTGAATGGGAAGCTGACTAATTTGCTTAATGTGTCAGTGTTCTTTCTTCACTGAAGTCTTGTCACTTCCCTTTTTCTTTTTTCTTTTCTTCCAGACTGGTAAAATTAACCATAATTTACAACAGTTGCTGTGTTTACTTTTGAGAAAATTGGCTCTTTTTTGCATTATTATAATCCAGCCAAATGTTTTTCCTACCTAAAGGGAGGAAAGAGGTCTAAAGACCTGTTGCAGCCAAGTCAGTAAAAATGACAGGCAAAGGTTTCTGTTGGAGAGTTCGCATAGAACAGTTATAATATTTCTCCTTTTACATTTTTAAAACACAATAGTGTTTTAAAACACAATAGTATATAAAACACAATAGTTTTATTGTGACCTTGAGGAGAACATTTCAAATTTATGCATTCGTGTTAATACATATCCTGATTGCCTTTGGGCAATTTTTTTCAGGTTTTAGTTATCCTTTATATGTGAAATTTATAGTTTTGGCCTTGTGTCTGTCAAATCAGTGCCTTAGCAGTGGCAGAACACAGGTCCACCTATGTAGCATGTGAGTATTTCCATCTAGATTTTTGATAAATAAGCTACAGAACTGTACCTCTGAGAATGAACAACTCAAGGAGAAAACTTCAGCATTCTCCCTCTTTAACTTCAGTGGTTCTCCCTTGAAGGAGGCCAAGTTTAGAACTTGTTTATAGAACTTCCATGAAAATTTACAGTTTGTATTCTGCATTGATTTGTACTTCTGGGAAGATCACTTATGACTGAAATTGTTTCTACAACAGATGTAAACCCTAAAGAAAACTTTTTGAATGCTATCCATAAACAGGTTTTTTTGTGTTCTTCCCCCCCCCCCCTTTTCTTTTTATAATATAAATTTATCAATTTTGGGATAAAATTTTTGTAAAGTTCTGTGAATGTTTTTGTGGTTTTTTTTTGTTTTTTTGTTTTTTTTTTTTTTTTTTTGTTTTGTTTTTGTTTTTGTTTTTTGTTGCTTGTTTTTTTACACCAAGGCAGTGAACTCAAACAGAATTTATTTCCATGGAGCAGAAACATGAGTCTGATTTGTGAATGTCTTTACAAAATATAATCTGCTGTTTAGCCAACATATCAGTGGTAAATTTCAGAGACATTAGTATGCAGAGGTAGGAGAATTCATGTTTGGAATGTAACTGTTAGACTTTATTGCTATCCAGCTGTCAAATGAAAAACTACTTCCTGTTTTACAGAGATACAGCCATAGACAAAGGTATATTTTAGTACCTACTGATACTAACAAGTCTGCCTTCTCTTTTTCTTGCTAAAATTATAGTACCTGTAAGTTGAAACATTCGTTCTTGATAGGTTTATTATGCCAAGAGGTGAGAAAGCTGTCATCATCAATTAATTCCTGCAAATGTCGCAAGAATAAAATGCATAAACTTGGAGAAAAAAAGTTCACAGATTTTTTTAGCTGTTTTGCTGAAACTGGAATGGTGTGAAGGAGATGCTGAAAGGGTAAAAAGCAGGCTTCTAAAGAAAACTGCCTATAAATAAAGGTTGGCCTAATTCTTACTTATTCTATATTGGGTTGTACTGCTTCATAAAATCACACACACACACACAAATCACTGCCTATATCATGCATTGGTCTAATTAGGAATTTTCTGCTAAAAACTGAGGGGGATGATCTTGTCTGAACGCACAGAAACCATCTGGTTTCACTGGACTTCAGTTTGGGAAAACAGTTTTTAACCCCCCTTTTTTATTTTCGTTTATGAAAATGTTTGAATGTGAAGCATTTAAATTTGTATTTGT
>JAUELP010052343.1:1317-11392 GCA_032357275.1 Micropsitta pusio
AGGAGTGACATGAAAGTCTGCTACAGCGTTTCAAAGCTCCCTGTGTGCAGAAGAGGCACAGCACCAGCTTTCTGTCCCTGGTCCTTGGATGTGGGAGCAGAGGGCAAACGTACATGCTCTACTCGCTCTGCTGCTGAAGTGCTGAGAGCCGAGTTACAGAGGTTCCCTTCATTTGGTGTTTTAGGTGGTAAAGCAAGGAGTGACAGGAAAGTCTGTTGCAGCGTTTCAAAGCTCCCTGTGTGCAGAAGAGGCACAGCACCAACTTTCTGTCCTGGGTCCTTGGATGTGGGAGCAGAGGGCAAACGTACACGCTCTAATTGCTCTGCTGCTGTACGGCTGAGAGCCGTGTGTCAGAGGTTCCGTTCATTTGGTGTTTTAGGTGGTAAAGCAAGGAGTGACATGAAAGTGTGTTGCTGCGAGTCAAAGCTCCCTGTGTGCAGAAGAGGTACAGCAGCAGCTTTCTGTCCTGGGTCCTTGGACGTGGGAGCAGATTTCAAATGTACAAGCTCTTCTTTTTCTGCTGCTGTACGGCTGAGAGCCGACTGACAGAGGTTAGCTTCATATGCTGTTTCAGGTGGTACAGCAAGGATTGACACGAAAGTCTGCTTCAGGGTTTCAAATCTCCCTGTGTGCAGAAGAGGCACAGCACCAGCTTTCTGTTCTGGTTCCATGGATGTGGGATCAGAGGGGAAACGTACAGTCTCTACAATGTCTGCTGCTGTACGGCTGAGAGCCGTGTAACAGAGGTTCTCTTCAATTGGTGTTTTAGGGTGTAAAGCAGGGAGTGATATGAAAGAGAGGTGCAGCATTTCAAAGCTCCCTGTGTGCAGAAGAGGCACAGCACCAGCTTTCTGTGCTCAGTCCTTGGATGTGGGAGCAGATTTCAAAAGTGCATGCTCTAGGTTCTCTGCTTCCGTACGTCTGAGAGCCGTCTGAGAGCGATTCCCTTCATTTTGTGTTTCAGGTGGTAAAGCAAGTAGTGACATGAAAGTCTCTTGCTGCGATTCAAAGCTCCCTGTGTGCAGAAGAGGCACAGCACCAGCTTTCTGTCCTGGCTCCTCGGCTGTGGGAGCAGAGGCCAAACATACATGCTCTACTCTCTCTGCTGCTGTGTTCATTTAAAGCAGAGGCTTTATCTCTGGAGAACCACATTTTTATTCAGTGCGTAAGCAGATAAGAATGGATCTAAAATTCACACGCTCATAAACAGCTTAAACCCAGCCAAGCAGGTGAAGAACAGAAAACGGTCAGGCAGACTCACTGAGGCTGTTTCAGCTCCTCTTGACAAGGCAGCTACTTATACATAGTTCCTGCCACGTATTGTTAGTCAGAAGCAGCGTTTAAGGTAGACTTAACGGTCACATGCCAGTATTAAAGGAAGAAAGGTGGAGAAGCCCAGAACTTCTCCTAGAGGAGAGCACTGACATACATGTTTGGCTTGATACGTGTACTCTTCAAGCACAGGGTAATGGTCTACAAAGTCACATGTGCAGAAGGGCACACCAATTCTTGCCATAATCTGTGTCTCTGCAATCTCTTAAATGCAGAAGTTCAGGCTGGGAACGCGGGTTAGGTGGAAGGAGGCTGGGCAGTATTGTGTCACCAGTCAGTACAGGCAGCAAAACGGTTACTTGGTCTTTCAAGCTGGAAGCGATGGTGCAGTTTTGATTCCGAGTTCAGTGTTGTTTGATGGATCTCAAGTATCTTGTAGGAAGTGGTAGACTGACGATTAGTGCCCCGTAAGCAACCACAGGTTCAACTGCACCAAAATGAAATCAGTCAGGCAGTATGTTTTGGTTCAGGATCTCATGACCGTGGCTCTTTGAGGAAAAGGCAGAGGAATGTGGAGTTGTGTGTGGGGAGATTGAAAATGAGGCAGCTGCACACGCTGCACACACTGCACAGGGCATGTTACACTAAGTTCCCGTGGAACAGGCTGGAAGCTTGTTTTGGTTTGTGCACAGGTGATGGAGAGCAAGATCTAGAATTCTTGTCAATTTCTATGACTTTCCATACGGTATCCTTTTTGGGAAGTAACAGCATTCCACTGTTTATGTGTGCAGAGCCTCCCCCTGGATACCAGTCGATCACCCAGCAGTGTCGTAGGGGATCAGACTATCGTGACTGAAAGCTTTCTTCAAGAGGAGCCTGACCCAGGATTCGGCCTTTCCACAGAAAATCTTCAACCAAACATCACAGAAGACCGTGGAACTGGCAGGGAATCTCAGAAACTGAGTTGCAGGGATCAGCTCTCACCAAACAATCACCTGGTGAGTAGTTTCCAGCACAGGGTTGAGCAAATCCTCTCGTTTAGCAAATGAGCAATTTGTGGAACTGATAATTTGCACCGTATCAGAGACGTGTTCATTTACTGCTTTTTACATTAACAGCGTGCATTTGACGGAGATGATTTAATACTGCACTCACAACCTAATGGGGTTACTCAGCAAAGCCTGCAGAAGCTGCAAAGGCTGCTATGAGGTCTCCACACAGCTTTCTCTTCTACAGGCTGAACAGCCCCGACTCTCTCAGCCTGTCTTCATGTGTTGTGGCCTCCTCTGCACTTGGTCCAACAGCTCCATGTCCTTCTTATACGGAGGACACCGGAACTGTGCACAGCGCTGCGAGAGAGGCCTCACAACCCTCCCCTGCTTTTATTGTGGGTATGGTTTTGGTTTGGTTTGGTTGTTTTTTGGTGTTTTTTGTTTGTTTGCTTGTTTGTTTGTTTTGTTTGGTGTTTTTTTTTGGTTTTGTTTTTTTTTTTGAGGGGGTGTTAAGTTTGTTTTTTTGGTTTGGTTTTGGGTTTTTTGTGTTTTGCTTTTCTCATCCATTTGCCAAAGAATTTAAAACTGGCTTCGGAAGCGCTCGTGGGCTGAGTTTTGCAGTACTGCCCCTTAGCTGCCATGCACAGGAAGCAGAGGCAGATCTCTGGCCTGGATCTCTGTGCATACAGTGCAGAGGATAAGGGACGCTGCACCCCGTGACTCTTTGCTGTTCCTCCAGCAGCTCCGGATCTCTCTCATTCCATTTTTAGGAGAGAAAAATGCTACCGCAGCTTCAGCTCCAAATTCCCACTCGTGTGTGTGCGCTGTGTGAGACCGCCCGAAAGCGCTCTCTCCGCTGCGGGCTGCACCCAGCCGGGCGGCCATGTCCGCGCGGGGCCGCTTCCAGAACTCCGTAACGCCCGGGCGTGTTCCGTGACTCTCGGGGTAGTTCTGGAGCCCCTGGGAGCACTCTGGAAGCCCGCGGCGCGACGTAGCTCCCATTATGAGCTCCCGTTACTCGCTCCCCCTGCGGCGGTACGGGGCAGTTTTCCGCGTCAGGCCGGGGCGACGCAGCGCGGCCAGCAGCGGCGCCAGTGAGGTGCAAGGTAAGGCGGGCGGGACCAACTTCCTTCCCGCCGCTGGCCCGGCACCTGCCTGCAGCTGCCGGGGACAACCGGCGGGGAAGGGCAGGGCAGGGCGGCCGGGGCCAGCAGCCATTGGTGCTCCCCGCATTCCGTTGTGTAAGTTAAGAACGGAACCGTTGCTCTAGAGCAAGGCAAGACCTCCTGACTAAATTGACCAGCTCGGCCAGAGGGCATCGGGGAGGAAAGCTTGTGTTTACATACACAGCTTGTTTGCAGAGAGTAAAAGCAAAGGCGGTCGTAACTCGTTGAAATAGGTTACGTTAGTAATGCCCATGCAACCTCACATCCACGCTGCATCGGTACGGTTGAAAAGCTGGCCCTGGCAGAGGCACCTGCAAAACTTGGATTGTTCAGTGAAATCTAGATTTTACTGCTGGACGCTCGCATGCTTCATAGCCATGTTAAGGATAAGTTGGTGACGGAGCAGGCTTCCCCAACAGCCTGCTTGGTCAAACCTGGGCATGCGTCTCTCTGCGTATGTTATTACAATGTGACATCCATGCAGCAGCTGAATGTTTGGAGACCAGGAATGTGGAGTCAAAGAAACAGAAGTCAGAAAGAAGTTGGAATTCTTTCAATATGCACTTCCTGCTTCTCTTGCCTTTGTTTAGTTTTAAATTCAAGTGGACCTCTTGTTTTCTTAAGGCTGTTCATTTACCAGCAAAAGTGACATTTTTCAGGGTTCTGAGGAGGGAACAAACATTAAGGGTTGGTTTGCTTTCAGATCTGTAAACTTAATATGCACGTTCACTAGCTGCAGGTTGAGATGGATGCCTGATAGGCCTGGCGTGTTTCCCATCCGCATCTTTGTACGGCTTGCCGAAGGGTTATCCAATGGTATCTTACCTGGGATTAAAACCATGATCCAGAGATCAGCAGCTTCATCTAATCATCAAAGCATCTGTGCTCCTGTTTAATATCAGTTGCTCTAAGTGGGTTCACAAGGTTTCACATGATGCTACTGCAGCCTCCGCCCCAGCCATAAATCATTTTGCTCACTCAGGAGTGTGAGGTGCTGCAAATGAATGTCACAAACTGAAATATAAACGTTTTCAGTCCTATTTCTTCCTGTTGGAGATCTGTTGCTTCTACTGGGGTGTTCTTGCACTGGAATCTAGGCTTGCTCTCCGTGCCTTTGTGTTTCCAGGCTTGTTTCTTTTCTTCTGCTGTTACAGTGGTGTGAGGCGGTTGCTTTCTTGCAGTAACTGACACACCATCCTTCTTCCCCTTGTTTTCTCCTTGCTTCCTGAACACTGCTGCTTTGAACTTGTATTTGGAGTTACCTTTTAATCTGTAGCTGTATTTTTCATGCTTGTTTTTTCTCTGCCCTCCTTCCCCTTTCCACAGCTGTTTCCATTCACCAGAGGGCTATCTGGTTGTCTAAAGGGAGTGCCCTAATGGCATATTAATTCTTAAAGTTGAACTAACTGCACTGGAGCCTATAGCCTGGCTTGTCATCCTCTTGGCCAAGCCTGTAGTTCTCTTTAAGAGCTGACCTGAAATGCAGCATCACTGCTGGGGGAAGGGGGAAATGGATATCTTGGTTCTCCCATTCATCCTGGAATTCCTGGGATGCCAGTGGGACAGCCCAGGCTCTGTGCACAGCTCCCTGCAGATCTTGACCCAGACTCCTTGCTTTAGGCGGGTATTGATGCAGCTGCCATGTGGCTCCCTGGGTCGAATGCTGAAGGGCTCAGCAGAGATTGATACAGATGCTGGCTTAGGTAGCTGCTAGTCCTTTGGGAAACCTGCCATGAGAGTCAGTGTCACGTGGGAGGTCCTGCTGCCTTGCTGACAGGTGAAGAATGAATGTATTTTGTTGTTCCTAAACAGCTAAGGCCAATCTCTGCAAACACTCATTGCAATATAGGGATGAGTGTCTGTGGCTTGTCTGTGGCTCTAACAGGTCTCTTTGAAACCAACAGAAGTGTTTACAGGAGCATTCCCAGCATTTACAAGCTTTTCCAGAAGTCAGCGTCTTGAACTGTAGGTGTGTTTGATGCAGAGATTGTGCCTCAGCCTGTCAATACGGAGGATTGTGGAGGAATCTGTCAAACTAGTGAACCTCAGAAATTCAAATGATTTGTTGTCTTGGGTAAGAAATGTGTTCTTCAGGTTACACCTGACCTTCCTGTTGTGTAGTATTTCACACCATCATCCTGAACGTAACTCTAAGATGGTTTAGAGTGCTAGGGAGAACTGAGGGATTCACAGAACTCTGAAATACCTGCAGGAGAGTGCAGAGAGGGGTGAGTGCTGTGTATCTCTTAAATTTTGCAGTGAAAAATAACTTTGGAGACTGTGTGCACAGACGCGCAAAGGAAATAAAGAGTTGGGGCTTATGTTTTGTTTGCTATAACACGCATTCTGGACACCACTGTACCGTAATGAGTGGCTGCTTTGGAAACCAAAGAGTTTTTGTGTTTGCTGATTTGACTTTCTCTTTTTTCTCTTTGCTGACTCTGAGGAAGGATGTTCCTGGCTTGGCCTTTGTGACGAAGCACAGCTTGAGTGACGTCTACTGTGTTGTTCAGTTGTAAAAAAGGTGTTCAATGTCTTTTTTTCCTCTTCCAGTTGAAGACACTCCATTATTATTGGCGTGACTCACCTGAAGGTGTCATAATGGACATGAGCAGCAGCGATAGGTATGAATAATGTGATGTATTCCTGGCTTCCCAGGTGCTGTGACAAATTCTGAGAGGTTTGAAAACAGTAATCCCCCCCATCAATGCAAGCATCATAATGACTGAGTGGGAGAGGAGGAGTTTCGTATCTAACGTTCTGTCTTTACAAAAGGCATCAATTCTTTGGTAAACCAGAATCTGTTGCAAACCAGACAGTGTTTGACACTGGATGTCAACGTGACCCTCATGTAGATGCAGCGCTTAGGGACACCATTCAGTGGTGGACATGGCAGTGCTAGTTAATGGATGGGCTGCATGATCTTCATGTTCTTTTCCAACCTAAATGATTCTGTGATTCTCACTGATGAGAGCAGTTCCTTGTCCCATGGAACCTACTTGTCCCAGGGAGTTGAGGTGTTTGCTTACAGCACACCTTGCCTTGATACTTAATGCACCAGCCCCACTGCTTCACATCCTGTCCTGTTCACAGCCTCAGCATAGCAGAGGGCAATGTTGCCATCCCAGTGATCTGTGTGAAGCAACCCAGCCCTTAAAGTAAGGATTTCTGCACTCACTTGGATTTCCGCACACATTTGGATTGAGAAAAGCAATGCTGGTTCATATGGTTCTGGAATATTTTATGGCATTCAGAGTGGTAAGCGAATAATGCCAAGGAAGATGATGCAAATTGCTCCTGATGGCTGCCAAAAGCTAGTAGGGCGCAGCCTCTGCTGCAGTCTGGTTCCTGGGAGAAGGTGATTTCTCTTTTAAGTCTATTTTCATCAATTTAAACATTGAAGGACAAAGGGTTGTTTTAATTTCTTTTCTCAGAAGTGTTTGATTCCTAACATTTGTAAAGCAGTTTCTTTCAGAACAGGCTGCATCCAACTTCGACTTCTGTTGTTGTTAAAGTTGTTGGGGTTTTTTAATTCTTTCTGGTGTTTTACTCAGTTTCTTCCCTTTGCCCTGCTGCTGCTCTCGCCTCACCGTAGCCATGCTGTGTGGTGAAATCTAATTGCTTTTCATGATTTGCCCAGCAAGGATGTGCTGCTGGCAGTCAGCTCTGGCTCTGGACAGTGCTAAGTTTAAGAAGGTGCTATAAAGCAAGGCTACGTAACAGTGCTTTGCTGATTCAGGCTCAGCAGAGAGTTTTGCTGCCTCAGCCTTCTTCAGACTTGCCACTGCTTACAGCACACAGCTTCATTCACCTTGTTAAGCTGGTTTTTGTGTCTGTTTCCACGTATGGGTTTCTGAATTTTGCTTGCCTTCCAACTGTATTTGGAGGCAGAAGTTTGGGGATCAGGTGAATCTATTTCTCCAGATACACGGAGCCCATAAAATTCTACGGTTTGTGGTTTATAACCTGTGCTTTACAGTAGCACAGGTTGCATGGCTATTCCTCGACTACTGATGGAGAAAAACACAAGATGTGCTACTTTACAGCAAATAGATTTTAGGAAAGCTTACTAGCCATGTGTTTAATGATTTTAATATCGCTTGCTATCTATTCCTTCTTTAGTACTCTGCTTGATTGTTTCATGATACTTAAGCTTCTGGGATTTGTCCCAGAACTTAATGGGCTACCATATCTTTATTAGTATAATGTCATACTGTGTTTTTTCTTGAGGTAAGGGATGCTGTATTCCCCTTTGAACAGTCCCTGATTCGGTTTTGTTGGAATCTTGCAACCAAAGCTAGGTACTGATTGCTACTGTAAAGTTTTTCTTTTTGTTGGTGTTTGTTTTATTTAATGCTTCTTGAAAACAACAATGTACAAAGATTTATTTCATAATATTACCCCAATGCACGCCCACCCAGCCAGCCCCCTAAGTGGCTTTGTAACAGAAAAGACCCAGGAGCAAGGAGATTTCACAGCAGGTGAAAATTACTGACTTCCGCAAGGGCTGGGGAAATGTGGAAAACTCTCAGGTGCTTCAGGAGGAGTAAGTTGAAGAGAGGAACAAGGTAAGAGATTTGAAAATCCTTGGGTGTGTGAGGTGAGTAGGACTGAACCAACACTCATGGCAGACACTGCTAAATGGAGAGCAAAGAGAAGCCAAACTTCCTTCTGCAAGTACTGGTTTGGGCAATGTTATCAGCACCTGCACTTTATATGGAAACGTCGTCACTTTATGCTTGAAACCTCCGAGTCCTTTTTTTTTTCTCCCATGTAAAATTGTAAGTATATGGCCAGGCCAGATGGTGCTGTGTACATAAAATACGTACAGTGTTCCCATATCCTGTGCTTTATCACTCATGCCTGAGGTCAGTAGTCTGGCAGTTTCAGGAATCCAGAATTGAGAAACAGCGGCATCCAGGTTGCCTGCACACATCTGCTTGTTTTTCTGTTGGATTTGAATTTCTGTGTAGTGTTTATTTAAAGCAGAGGCTTTATCTCTGGAGAACCCCATTTTTATTCAGTGCGTAAGCAGATAAAAATGGATCTAAAATTCACACGCTCATAAACAGCTTAAATACGTTTGGAATTATGATCACCTGTAGGAAGCTTTTCCTGTTAGGTTTTTCAGGAGTATTACTTCGGCAATCCTCTTCACCTCAGAAGCGCCCTCTTGAGCTTATGATAAGCTGCAGAGTACAAAAAGCTTATGATATTGGTTTGTTTTGTTTGCATTGTACCTAATGGGGTCAGTTTCCTTCACCTGCAACACATCTTTCAGAGACAAGGACCTGCAAAAGTGGACACTTTTATCCCTGATCAGGGAATAAAAACACAGGTGGGAAAAGCTGCAGTCTGCTAATGTTGAAAAGAGATGCAAGGGAGGGGTCTCCAGGTTAGAGGATATGGTCTGGCAGAAAGCTTTCTTCAGGGAAACACTCATTTATCAGACTTGAAATGTTCCCCAGGAACTTAGCATTTTTCATCAAGTCTTGCAATGAAAATGGCATTAATTTTGTTGTTGGGGCAATGACAGCAATGAGGTAGAGGCTTGAGGAACAAGACACGAAGAGCTCATTACGACCATTAACTCCCCTTCTTTTGTAAGCAGGTATTTCACTCCCAGGATAGGTTTGTCCTGAAGACTACCAGTGGTTCATGGTCATGTCTTGGTCACTGCCTGGGTGTCAGTGATGCTAACAATTCTTAAGTGCTTGCCTTTGCAAAAAAGTAATAGCACCCTTTTCATCACAGTGTATCTGTTTAAGGGATCTGTTAAAAAAAAGGCCAGCAGGTATTTCTGTGCCACAGTTTTATTGGGTCATCCTTTTGATTATTTGCAGGTTTGCAATCTCTTCAGAGCTTCAGCAGAGGTCTCTGCTCTGTGCTTCGAAGAAATTGATGGTAGGCAGTGTGAAGCAGGGTTAGATGTTTTAACTGCCTCGCAGGGTTTCATAGGCATTAGTGAGACAAGCACTGAAATACAGAAGTTGGATAATGGCATGGAGAAATAAGAAATGTAACTGCATTCAGTGTCATATTGAAAAGCCTGGCTTCTTCCATGACTACAAGACTGATGATGCAGGAAAACATTAAAGCATTGACTCGTTAAGAAAATGTGTGTTTAAACCTCAGACCCCAGAGCAGATGCAAGACTGCTGCATACATCTAGGGGGGTGTAGGTACAGTTGGCTGGCTGTGTTGCAGTGCACTTCTTAAATGCTGTGATACTGGATAGTGTATGTTATGTCCACACCTAGGATTGGAACCTGCTGTAAGCCATATGGCAAGTCACCCCCCTTGAAATTCCCTAAGCAGGGCGCCTGTGTAGCCTGTACAGGCAAAAGCTTTGCTGAGTTGTACTGGGGTGGTGCCTGCAGGGGTGGCTTAGGTGAGAAGCTGCCAGAAGCTTCCCCCATGTGCAGTGTAGTCAATGGCAGCTGGCTCCAAGACAGACCCACCGAGGCCAAGCCCATCAGCAGTGGTGGTAGCGCCTCCGGGATAATGTGTGTAAGAAGGGGAAAATGAAAATCCTGGCCACTTCAGCGACCGTCAGGTTTGCTAGCAGGACTTGTGACCCTATGGGGGCCCCACACTGAAGTCCACTGAAGGACTGCACCCCATGGAAGGGACTGATGCTGGAGC
>JAUELP010052511.1:0-11877 GCA_032357275.1 Micropsitta pusio
CCCCCCCCCCCCCCCCCCCCCCCCCCCCCCCCCCCCCCCCCCCCCCCCCCCCCCCCCCCCCAAGCTCTAATTTACGGACTGGGCTTAAACCACGACAGACTCTCTGCCTGGAGTTCTGCCTGATGCTGTCTTAGCAGTGGCAATTGCTGTTTCCTCTCTTAGTATCCTGAAATGAACCCTGCACCTCAGGCAGGATGTGAGGACATCTGGGATATACCTGTATTTTGTCAGATATATGCTGATAAACAGTTCAAGGATATCATAAAGGATGGTTGTATTGCACTTAACAAAGGCTTTGTTAGATGCTATTTTGTCTCCATAGCTTTGTGTCAGGGCACTGGTTGCACAAATAGACCTTAACTGCTATATTAAAAAGAATGGAAAGAAATGAGGGTATAGAAGCTCCTGTTCTTCTAGCTGAAGAGCTCATTGCTCCCAGATGCTTGCACGTACCCCTTCTTTCTCACTGCAGTCACTCTGTGCAGTGGACTTCTTGCAGTATTTTGGTACATCAGTTTCAAAAGAGAGGTGGAGATTTGTAACCAAGTGTATTGGAAATGGCAGAACATGGTTGCATAAACTTGGAATTGAAGGAGGGATCCTACTTGGATCAATAAGAAGCATGAAACATTGTGTTGTGGTGGCAGGAAAACAATCCCAGTCACCTGATTATCACACCAGTTCTGTACAGCATATAGGCCTCTGAGACCCAGCATAAAAATTTTGACAACGCTTGAGTCTACTTATGGTATATTACAAAAGTGCATCATTTGTAAGTGGTGAAGGCATACACAGCCAGTTAAATGTTTTATGATCTGTTTTGCCTGCTTTTGTGGACTGTCTTGGCATCACTGGTACTTGAAAAGAGTGTAAGGCTCTGTAGGACTTGTGTGAGGGTACTGTGTTGTGCTGAGCCAACCATCAGTACAGCTCCAGCAGTGCACGTTAATTTTATATTAGAATTATGTACCTCAGAAAACCGAAAATACAAGGCATTTGAGAAAAGCCTGCTAGGCCAGGTTTAGTTTGTAAAATGCCCCTCAAGCTGGGGCAGATCCACAGAGGTATTTAAGCTCCCAACTCCCATCCGGATAGCAAAACTTGCCTTGAAATATGTGAGAAGTTAAAAATCAAATACCTGTTTTTGAGAAACTTGGCCCATTATACAGGTCACTGAGAAGAATGATAGTGTTGCCTTTAAGGAAGTATATTTAGAATTACTCTAACGAAATCTCTTAATAGAGCTGACACAAGAAAAGAAACACCTAGTAAAAGCTTGTAAAAAGGCCGTGTGTCTGTTCTTCACATCCTTTCCTTATTCTTTTGTTAAATCCTTCACAGCCACCATATTCTTTTGTTAAATCCTTCTTCCTTCTGTTTGCACATTGTTACTATTACACAGCTCTTACTGTATAGCATTAAAAAGCCCCCCAACAATTCAGGCTTTTATGGAATTTAACTCCTGGGATGACTGTAGTGCAGTACAGCTTTGATGTAGAAACGTGTCACAAATCTCCCAGTTGAGTGTTGTAGGCAGCGAGATGAAAAAAACCTAGGATGAATTCTGTAGTATCTAAGCCAGGGCAACAGAAAAAGCTAACATTTTGCCTGCATTGGATGTGGGTAAACAAAAAGAGTAAAGGGGGGGAAGGATTAGCACCAAGTAAATAAGTTTTAAAAGCTTGCTTGACTTACATCATGTATGTTACAAGAGACATTCCACAGGGAGTAGCATTAACCTACAACAGGGACTGCAGACTTCACTGCTAGTTGGCTCTGTTTAGTCTTCAACCCTGTCACACCCAGTACTGGCCATCACTGCTGGTTTGTTAGCAGATGCTGCTGTTTGTTAGAGTATGGAAGCAAGCTGTGTGTTTACATGTAGTAAAAGCCCTGGTGAGGATAGCAGTGTACAGGTTCTGAGGAAAAGTACGCAATTAAGTGTGGTATTTCAAGTTGCCAAGAGTCTATGATGCTGTGTTCTTCAGTCTCTGCATCAAAGCGATGCCTCTTTACAGTCTTTAGGAGCACCGCTGCTGAGAATAACTTTGTGGAAGAAATATGGTCCTGATGGATTTCAGTTCTTTGGGTGTCCCATGGCATGATAGTGTGTATCTGTCACTCTTGGTACTTTCTCTCAGTTCTCCCTCTTTGTTTAAATATATGTGATGTATCACTTGGAAGTTTCCCCAGTTGAATAAACCTCCTTACTGAAATTAAGTGGGGAGAGAATAGGCTAAAATATTCAAAGACCTTTCCTACAAAAAGCAGGAATCTTAAGAAAAAAGCTTATGGTATAGCTGGGACTTTTTACCATATCATTAGTAAGGTGAGGAGGTTTGCAGTTTAAATTCACCTTCTGTCACAGCTAAATGTTCTTCCTAGTCTTGTCTTTCCTGTTTACTCCCACAACTGGGTAGGACACAAAGAGCGATGGTTGCCTTAATGTGCCAAGGGAGCTATGTCTGCACTTAAAGCTCACCCTGTGAGGACTTAACTGCTACCTTATCTTCCTTACATTGCTGCTTCTCAGAAAAACATCTTGAGAACTGGGTTTCACAATAAATGAGACATTCTCACGAGAAATAAACTAGGAATATGTTGGTATTTTTCTTTTGTGAAACAAATTTCCTTGCAAAATAGGAGTGTTCTTCAGGGAGGAGAAAATGTGTGGTTGCTTATACTCCTGCCTGTCAGACAGACCACAGCTTTTGCAGTTCTCTTATTGCAATAAAGAATCATATTTTAAATCTTCAGATAAAAGTTGGATTAAATCAGTATAAAACAGTGATGCAGGGTGCCCACAGAACCCTTACCTTGCAGTAAAACTGAGGTGAACAGGATATTCAACATATTATTCCTGTACAAGAAATTAAGGGGGGTTTTTCGCTTGTGGGTTTTTCTTAAAAACCCACTATGGATAAGATTTGAAAGTAGAGGAATGTGGGAATCTTCCTTGCAAGATTAAAGCAGAAACCCCTTAGCTCTAAATTATCATGCAGCAAAGAAAGTGGCAGAGCTGGTTTGGCAACTGCAGTATAATTATTATTTTGCTGTTTAATGTTAAGCCTAAATATAAGAATTAATCTTTCAGGGTTCTGACAAGGAATGTAGAAATTATGCAAATGGAATGCTGTGGTGACAGTTGAAACAGTCAGAATTCAGCCTTGGAGTCAACATGTAAACTGTGTCTTGCAGAAACTGTCCCCTCTTTGTACTTTAATCACTCTGTCCTAACCTAGGAGGCTTAAATGATCATCAGGATGTACTTGAGCCTGTCTTTTTTACAGGAGGTGGTAGAATTGTCCCTTAAATTGTTCATGTTTCTTAAGAATCTTTATCTTGCAGTTCTTTGTACAGTCAGAGTGAACTGTTTGTGATCCTCAGAGCAATCGAAGTGAAAACCAAGGATTTAGCAATTTGTCCATTTCAAGATTTGGGGCTTGTTTTAAATATTTATGTCATTTGACATGTAAACAACTGGCCATCTTTTTCACTAAAATCAGAGAATTTATTTCCATGTGCCCTTTGCTAGGTAAAGATCTGTATAAACGTCAGACTTCTTCCCACCTTTTGTGTCTGCTTGTGCTGCAGGAGAAGATACATAGGATATTGTATTTACCTCTTCAGCGTCCTGTGTGCTCACATAACTGAATACAATGTTTCAAAATTTCCCTTTGAATGGAGAGCATTTTTGAAGCATTTCAGCCCAAAAGGGAACTTCTATAAAACCACTGACTTCTGGGTTTAAAAGAACATGGCCACATGGGTCCTAGATAAAACGTTGCTGCAGCCATGCTATAAGTTTAGGTAATAATCTTGGTCTGAGACAGAGTAGTTAGAGTGTCTGTCTCCCACCAGTAGGCTTCCTCGGTATCATTGAGAATCTGTTCACCAGTGCTCAGGCACTCTGTGTTGGACCATGAAAGCAAAACATTAAATCAATTAAGGAAGAGCTTATAGAAATGAAGCGGGCATTATTTGGTACATCTTCTAATAAGGAAATACTTGTGTAGAACTGACTAATAGTCTGAGGGTGGGGAGGGCTGCATGTTTGTTTTTTTTAAAATACATCTTTTTTTCCCTCTTTAATTTCTCTTAGACCTTAGTAATGTCATGAATTCCAATCCGAATATAAAGGCTGTGAATGGAAAAGCTGAAAGTAGTGATAGTGGAGCAGAATCAGAAGAAGAAGGGCTTCATGAAGAGGAAGAAAAGGAAATGCAGCTAAATGGAAAAGGTATATTTTCTGCACTTAGACCATTGTTTCTTCTCAAGTTATGGTTTACCACCTAAGTGGCAGAAAATCCCAAAGGATCACCTGTTCAGGAGAATTAGATGCAAACGCATGCAGATGTATGTGTGAAAAAATGGCAGTGTCTCAACCTGGATTATAAGATTCAAAACTAGTACAGATCTGTGAGCTATGCCATACAATTTTTGACTCAGCTAAAAAGTCTTGTCAATAGGTTAGCCGAAAGTCTGTACCATGTACTTTTTGATGCCAGTGCTGTTTATGGGAGCTGTCAATCGATGCATAGACTGTAACAGTAGAATTGAAAATCACTTTTTTTTCTTCAGAAGAAATAGAACTTTCAGAGATTCATTTAGGGAGTCCATAAAGAGTTTCGAGGAACCACATCAAGTGAAAGCCAGGTGAAATTACGTATTTAGAATTCTAGACAGGTTTTTACCTCCAAGGACATGAGGATTATTTTTTAATTTATCAGAGAGACCTCCTTGGGATTTGCTTTCCTTTGTTTTAAATATCATCTGCTCTTTGTGCAAGTTAAACTTGATATTTACTCTTTTTACAAGAACAGAACAATCCCTGCAAATGCGAATCTGTTTTGTTCTGCAGATATGTTGTACTTAGTCCATTAGAGTTAGCTACTTGAAGAAATATTTTGAGTATTGTGGGCATAGCGCTCTATTTGCAAGGTTTTCTTGTTCTTTTACAGACTATAAGAATGTGAAACCAGAATCAGCAGATGCTAAGGATTTCAAAGGTGTTGTTACTAATGTCAGTTACAAGGACAGCCTTATCGCAGATATGCAGAATGGCATCCAAACCAAATCTGCCCTGAATGGCTTGAACCCAGAGGAAGAAATAAAGACAACTGAGCCAAGCTTAGAAATAGTAAACAGCACCCACCAAGGTATTGTCCCTGTTTTCATTTGCACATATTTTTCATGGACAAGAATTCTTTTCTTGAAAGCTTAATCCTGGGACTCAGAGACCAGCCTTTTAGTTGTAGAAACATGAAGAAAGAATACTTGAGAAAAAAAAAGCCAAGACCATAAGGCTTTCTTTTAGGATCTCCTGCAGAAAGAGAGATGAATTCAGAGACAGGGGCTCAAACCCACAGGAATGCAATTGCTTTCTTTTGAAATCATTATATTATCTATGCAAGTACTACCTGCCTTTCAAAGCTAATCTGTAGTAAAATGAGAAGCGCTAATATCTTACTTGTCATTCTCAAAGGCTGAACATATTATACATGTCAGGTTGTTGAAACTGATGTCTTAAATATAACATTTTAAAGCTAACTGGTAATTTCAGACAAAACCGCTTTATACTGACCTTAGGAAGGAGAGTAAATCAGCAAGGTAAAATTAAAATTATCAGCCTATAAGGCACAAGTGCCCATGTGAGGTGTAGTTTTCCAATTAGTAGAACTTTTACATAATTCCTATGTTAATATAACCACTTTATTCAGAATCTAACTTTAACATGACAGTTGTAGATAAACGGGGCATGAGTTGAAGCTCACCTAGACATTTTAACTTACTGCTTTCCTCTTTGCCAGGCTCGGCTCACATTTGCAAAGCATGCGTTAGTATGTCCTTTCTGTACAGGTGCAAATGAAGAGAGTAATGAAGAGATCTCAGCAACTCAGCACTTAACCAGTGATTCAGACAGTGAAGTTTATTGTGACTCTATGGAGCAACTTGGACTAGAAGAGGTAGGGACTTACTTAGTATTCCTAGGCATAGTTTTGAGAGTGGTGTGATTGTGTTTAAATAGGTTCCTATCTATCAGGTGAACCTGGACATGCAGAGGTGAATGAAGTAACTCATACATACCTTTCTCCTGTTTGGACTGTTGTTTTTTGCTGGTTTTGTCATCAGCCTTTTGCAAGTTGGTTACTACTGATCTAAAAGCCATGCTATTTTTTCCCTCAGAGAATTTATGTGAGGAGAAAACACAACAAACCAACAGCACAAAGAAACTAAAGGCTGTGTGCACAAATGAATTTAGGATCTCATAATACATGCAGGGACCAGAATCCAGCTGTCTCTGAGAAGCAGTGTCTTTGTAACAGTGAGCTTTTTACATGCTCTTTTTCTGGCCTGATGAATCCTGTATTTGTTTCTAAGATTAAATAAAGAGTAAGACTTAGCAGGTGGCCTGTAGGCCAGTGCCTGAAAGTGGCCTAGGTCTAGAGAAGTGGGAGATGACAATGATTTCTGCCTTCTCTCGTGCCTGCTTCAGCCATAATGTACCTCTCCAACTTTCATATGAGAGGTGGGTATCAACTGTGCTGGCTTACTTTTGACTGAGTTTGTGCTCTTGCTCATCGTATTAACTGCAGTGTTAGTTGACTTTACTAGCTTGGACCTTCTTCACAGGTCCAGTTTGAGCGTGGACTCTGTAGTCAAACCGCTAGTTTCCTGATTCTGGGGATGAATATATGCGTGAGGCATGGGTTTGGAAAGACCAGTAAGCACACTGATACTGCATCATTCTCTTGTCCGGCTGTTCCCTGAAGATCTAGAGAATTCCTTTTAGCAAATCAAAATTTTACCCAGTAGTGAAGCATGTTGGGAAAGCTGATTTGGTAGAAGTGCTGCAAGCTCTCTGAGCTGGGTGATCTCCCAGTCATCCCGTGTATCGTTCAAGCTTGTTTGAGATTCTTTAATTGAAGTGGGTGGATAATCTGTCAGAATTTCCCAACCTGCATGAGGAAAGTTTTGGTTTTGAACAGAATAACAAATGTTCAGGTATATGTAAATAAATATACAAGTAGAATACAGATGGATTAATTCAAACTAGAAGAGGTTCATTTAAAGAATTAACTAGAGCTTTTTACGGGAAAAGCTGTAGTAAGCACTCTGACCTTCAGTTCTGATGATCCAGTTTTTATGAACTGCTGTCTGACAAACAGGACTTTGGCAGTAGTTTCCATTTATTTGCCCGTTCTTTTGGTTATTCTGGCTTTTTCATGGAGTTATTCTTCAGCTATCTGAGGATGCCATTCTGCTTAAGCATATACTTGTGCAAGTGCTTGTGCTTGTACTGAACAGGGGGTTGCTTGAGCCACCTTAAGGCAGTCCTGTTGCAGAACATGTAATCATGACACAATCGATGCATATTTTGTCCATTTTTAATATCTTCCTACAGTAGCACTGACTTTAAGAGAGATGTTGATGAATTCTGTGCCTTCCTTTTGTTTGGTGAGAGGCACAGGGTGCAGCCAAGCTGTTTTGAACATGTTGATCATAAGCAACGTGATCTCTCTGCCGTGAGTGTAAACACTGCCTACTCAAGGTTCTTAGTAGCATGTGACATTTGACCGTGTGGCTCAGGAATCCAAGCTGGGATACCACTTCCCTGTCTAGGAAGCAAAGCCAATTTTAAAAGGGGAAACAGAGCATTTTTAGATCTTAATGTTCAATTTCACTGATTAATGAGTATTACTGCATGTTGGAAATGTCTGAACTAATTCCAAGTGGTATCAATGTTTTGAGCATACTTGCCTCAAATACCTTTTCAATCTGAAGAGGACATTTAGACAATAGTAAGCACATTCTACTGCCTCTGTTAAAAAAATAGTATGAATTTTGGACGGACTGTTTTCTTAAAGTAGAGATGATGCTTCTTCCTTTTTATTGGTTACCTGTCACATTTTACAGAATTTAATGACTTGCTAATGTTAATTTGTAGCCCTTGGAGATCCGTCACACCAGCTAAAGGATCTTTAAAGCATTCATCCCATTTCTTGGATGTAGATCACAGTCTTCTGTTAGAAAATACGGATTTTCCAAAGCGCACTTGCATGACTTATGAGAATCATCAGCCTGGAAATACTGTAGAGGGAGCAGCTCAAGAGCAAGGTGAAGTCAAGTGTGGAGGAGAAGATGGCAAAGCCAGTAATGGGGGCCCTCACAAGGAGAAGAAGGGTGGAGATAAAGCAGATTTCTACAGTGCCAGAAGAGGAAGAGGTATTGTGCACACTGCTTTTGTGTTCCCCACTCTCCTGACTGCCGTAAGTTACTGGTGTCTGAGAAGCACTTGTCAACATTGTCCATTGCTGTGTAGTGCTTCTGTCCTTCACAGTAAAAATAGATAACAGAATCCTAATTACAATGGGTAGCAATCAGTTTTATCTTCAGAGTATTTATTTCATTCACAGTAAGTATTACAAAAGGATTTTCTTGTGCTGTGGAGATCTTGTATATAAGCATATTGGGTTCTTCTGTTTTGGCTTCCCTTAAATTCCAGCTGCTGTTTATGGCACCTGTCTTTGTAGAAACATAATCTTCAAAACCTGTCTGTGTATGAGAAGAGTTTCTTTATAAGTTGCATATTTATTTTTAAATGCATGTGCATTTATACCTCTAGATTTGAAAATACAGACAGGTATTTGTTTCTTATTTGAAACCATGGAACATCTTGGATAGGTATCAGTGACACATTGTTTTCTATATAATTGGGGTGTTAGCCACACCTTTGAATGATTCTGATACCAACTATTATGATACTTAAAACTTAATGATTCTTAGTCACAGATGTTCAATTTATGTTGGACCTCTGCTCTTTTTAATTCCGTAATACTTCTAGTACTGTTACCTAGGAGCAGCACCGTATTCCAGTAGTATGGTCTGTAAAGCCAAAGATAAAGTTGTACCAAAAAAAAAAGGCCGGAAAGTATTTTATTGTATGTAGCATGCCTTTTTGTATAGCACCTATGTGTAATCAGATGCAAAAAATGAAAAAGAAAATCCAAATATAACATGTTGAAAACTATGAAGAACATACTATAATTTAACCATCTCCCCTCTCCTTTTCTGTTGTTTTACTTACGTTTGATGTGTGCATACTAGACCTATGTAGTTTAAAGGAGTATTGTAGGATTTAAACAATCATCTTTTCTTACCACTGTATTCTGGTGTTCTTTGTTTTCCAGCTGGAGACTGTCCCAAGCTTAAAACACACCTTCCCTAGATAATGAGACAGATCTTACTTCCTTTTCACTGGGGCAGAATTTGTTGCTGAACTTGACTGGATGTGAATTAGTAATTTTTTGCTAAACATTTATGCAGTTCCAGGACCAGAATGATACTGTCACACTGAGGCTGTAGGGAAACATCTCAGATGATGGTGCAGTGACCTCCCAGTGCTTTTGAACTGTCTGAACACAGCCTATAATTAAGAGCACTACACTCAGCTTGGGAGGGAGAAAACTGAACTGTTAACACCAAATATTTTCAGTGGAATTGGTAGCCCATTCTGTAGTTTATATATCTGGTTTTTTACCCCTCAAAACAGGGCACAGACTTCAGCCTCTAGGAGATGGTTTGCAAGGTGGACAGATGGGTAGTGGAGGGGATGGAGAGCGCTGGGGATAGGAGAGGGGACCCAGGGGAAGCCTCAACGAACAGGTTGCGGTAGTGCTGATGCGGTTGCAAGAAGACATGCAGAATGTCCTCCAGAGGTTGCATATGATGGAGGCGGTTAAAGCATCACAGGTATTATTCATTGAAGTTACTTGATTACTTTCTATTAAATTTCCTTTGATAATTTTATGCTTCTTCAGGTTAAATTTTCAAACAATATTTTCATAAACTGTGAAGACATTTCAGTTCTATTCTGTAGCTGATTCCAACTTAAAATTCCTTATTGGTATCTATTCTCAGAAATGCAATTCAGGACTCTCATACATGTGAGCAAACCCATGCATTTTGAGATAGAAATTAACCACACATTATTTTACTGTTTTCTGATCAGAGTAATCTTAGCCATAGTTATTTATACACATTACACAGTCACTGTGATTCCATAGTTAATGTAATACGTGGTAATTTCTTCATCAGTAGATCTCAAAGCATTTTCAAAGGAAGTCAGAAATTACATTCATCTTCCAGACTGGTAAATGTTTGCAGGCAGAACTTCTGATTCTATTTTCAGTTAGCAAAAGACTGATTAATCATAGCATTCTTTCCCCGTGAAGTAATCCAGCTTTCTTGGAATTTCATATCAAGTATACGAAATAGGCAAAAGAAGTCTTAAGCAAGTATAGATATTTATTGATGTAGTGTTTCTTTTTCCTTCTGTTTCAATAGAAGCACTGTATGTTCAGAAGAACAGAATATGCTGTGAATATGGTTGAACCAGGAACATAAAAATGTTTGGTTTTGTTTGACTTCCTGATATTTTTATCTACCTGAGAATAAAGTATCCTATGGGATGCACATACTCCAAATCTTAGGCCACTAGAGAAAAGGATTTAGTAAATCCATGGTTTTGCTCTGTCACAACTATTCAAGCATCTGATGTTTGGATATAGAATCATACAATCAACTAGATTAGAAAAGACCTTTAAGATCATCAAGTCTGACCATTTTTTCCCAGGACTGCCAAGTCCAACACAATCATGGCTCTAAGGGCCTCATCTATGTGGGTTTGGGCAGCCTGTTGCAATGCCTGCCTACCCTTTCAGGGAAGAACAGACTGGTTTTATTTTTCTGCCTAAGCAATATATGATGAAATAGTAAAAGACCCTTCATCAGCAGTTTATGCTGTGTTTGCTACTCTTACCTAAAGAGAAACAGAAGCTTCTGCTTCACACTTACATAAATTAAGAAAGACCTAGAAAACTGACTGCTTTGTTTTTTGTGGGAACACCACAGGAGTGTATGGGAATAGTCTTGAAAAGTTTCTGCTACTTCTCACTTTCTTGATTGCCCGGAAGATTCTCTTTCCTTTATCCTGTTAGACATGCCTGTAGCTATAGCTCAGGGAAGACTAAACCAATGCTTTTGCCTTTGTACAGACCAGTGTTGAAACATGTAATTGTGCAAATTAAGCTGCTGGGATTTCTGCTCTGGGTTGCAACTGCTGGGACTGGACAAGAGTTCAGAAAGTTGCAATGACAAGTTGGGCAGGGGGGCCTTGAAAAACTGTATAAAGGCCCAGTGAGTGACACGCATTTTTTTAACACAGAGAGATGTGATAAAAGTGCTAGAAAGAGTAATGGAAACTTAAGTGGTGAAAGGGGGGTTGTATGGGGGTGTTTCTATGATATATACAGATTGCAAAGCCTTTGTGAGATGAAAACTTCGTATTCTTATTTTTTTTCTGAAGCAGAAAAAATTTGGTTGCAGTTTCCTTTTTCATACTTACCAGCCTTTGTTTGTATTTAAAGGCAAAATCTGCAACACTACAGTCAAATTGTGAGCCCACCTCCTCTGTCAAGGTAATAAAATATTGCTTTATTTGTAAAAAGCAGTGTGAATGGTGAAAAAGATGAGATTAATGTTTTATATCCAGCTCTTGATACGTGTTTTTTGTACTTTTACTATGAGATAATAATGTGTGTCTGAAGAAGGTATTCGATAGATTAATCTTTCTTTTCTGGTCTTACTAGTATTTTATACTTTGATCCTGCAGCATTTGCAGTGACTGAGAAGTACACGTGTATGTGCACACAGATTGCTGACTGGATTTTTTTCTGTTTCCCTCAGAAACCATCATGGTGGCCCTTTGAAATCTCCTCTGGTGTTTTAGCTTTTGCTATTGTATGGCCGTTTATTGCCCAGTGGTTGGTACATGTGTATCTTCAAAGAAAGCGAAGGTAAAGACGCGCTAGATCG
>JAUELP010057023.1:0-23781 GCA_032357275.1 Micropsitta pusio
ACTGAACCCCATTTTCAGCACAAAAATGAAAAGCAATCAACCTTTCATGCTTTAACACACTGGTTTAGAAAACAGGCAGAGAGAGAGGTGCTGTCGATTCACAAATTACATTAAAAGATTAACCTTATGAGAAGATACACAATTGTACTTCATCTGGATTAGTAAACTAAACTGCCTTTTTTTTTTACTGTCTCATTATCATATTAAACATGTTTGAGAAGGATGCTGCAACAAAAAGGCAATGTGTTTAAATCAAGTCAAACGCAGTTGATCATAAATTCTCCAAAAGCCAAATTACAATGAATAGTATACGCTTCTCTTGCCTGACAACTAATACAAAGCCTTCTCTGATAAACCAGCCAATCCCATCTTCAAAACAAACTAATTTGCTAGTTTATATACAGAGTTTGAAAATTTATGCCTCCTTTACAGGAATACTCAATATGCACAAAGTAATACTATACTGTTCTTCAGAAGGCTTTACTGCCTTAATTATTTTCTTATTTCTCAGCAATTTTAAGTATTCCCAACCATTAAGGAGTTTCCAAACAGAATAAAATTACAGAAGAAAAAGATAATAGAATATAATTTTGCACATGTGGTTATCCACAGGCCGTGCTTGTTTTTTTGCAAAATAGTGTTAATATCACTGAATATACAAGGTTAAAGAATGATACAATCTAAGTTTATTTTATAAGAAACATTTACTTACAAGGAATATCAGCCTGATCAATCTGAGCCATAGTTATTAAGTGTCTGTTGATCAGTTCCTGAAGAACAAAATAAGTCAAGTTTTGAATGTTATAATTCAGGTCATAATTTCTGATAAGTTAAGAGTACACTGACTTTGAAGTACTAGCTACTTGTACTAACAGAGGAAGTTGGTAAAAGTCTCCGGGCAGAGGAAGTAGACCTTGAAAACATCAATGACAGAATACATAAAATTCCCCGTGCACTAATGAGAAAATAAAACTCTGCAAACCTTTTCTATTTGAAAATCCTACGAGGGCACAGGTTTCAAAGCATGACTATGTGATTGTTTCAAAATAACCAATATTTTGCCTCTTCCATACTTCTAATTATAAAACACACTTTACATTTAAAACCACTGGTACAGGTACATCCAATGTTACCCTGAATATTCTGTTCTTAGTCATAGAGTCCTGGCAATAAATAAATAATTCTAACTTGATTTAAAAAAACAACCCATAAAAGCAATTTTTATTTCAGAGAAGTTTTGTTTTGTTACAGAAAGGGTTGACTTATAAATAGTTTACCTGATACAAATTCAAAACTGGAAACATAGCAATACAAATCCAATTCAATTCCTCTGAATGTCATGAACTTACCAGGACAGCAAGGCCATTATGGCCACCACGACTGTATTTCATTAGCAGCTCTTCGAACAAGTGCTACGTATTTAAAACTCAACTAATAGGAAATACTAGTGAAAGGTGACATCCCTTAAATCTTTTTAGCACTATGATTTGCCTAATATTGCCAGTTAAAAACTCCACAGCTCCTGGGCAGCTGGTTGATCAGAGAAATGCGTCGTAATTCCTGTAGAGTTTAAATTTTCACAATCTATCTGACATGATACCCAAATACAATCAAGGAAGACAAGTATTCCCTAAACAATTTTCCTTAGCAATGAAGACAGAACAAGGAAAAGCTGCGCTCAAATTAAATGTATGAGAACCTGTCATTATTAATATTTACACCTTGGCTCTGACACTGGCTCCTGTTTTCACCTAGTCTAAGTCAACCGGAGTCACAGCTCATCTCTTACTTCGGAGGAAAAAGAAGTGTTAATGTGAGTTGGGCTTATGTACTTTAAAATTTAGCTGATGTCTGCTCAGAACTGTCACAAGTACATGCAACATTCTCTTGTTAGTATTGAAATATACACTGCATGAAGTTACCCAAACACATTTAAGTCCTCAAAACTGTGTGAGTTATTTCTCCTACTGTTTAGATGCAGCACTGAAGAAACTGAATTTGTAACACAGAAAGAGCTGCAAGTTATAAAATCAACTTCTTGCAGCCACCAGCGTGGACTGGACAAGTTGTAACTGGTTACATCTGGAACAGGGGTGATCTGCTGCTTGTACAAGTTTTCTAGAGTTTTCTCTCTGTTGTTAAAACTCCCTTCCATCAAAAAGTATCCCACTTCATTTAAGCATGATGCCATCATATAAATCACATACGAATTCTTTAAGGAGAAAGAGTAAAACCCTTTGTCATAACGATTTAGTTGTTGAATAAAACACACACACAAAAAAAAATGGCTTGCATTATATGGCTCCAGAGACAGTTCTTATTGTAATAACCTAAGATTCGACAGCTGTCAAGAACTTTGCAAAACACCAGTCGGCTTGGGTGCTTTAAGCAGTCAGGAGACAGAGCAGCAGAACGCAAGGCAGGCACAATGTTGTACCTTGTCCTGAAACGAATGGCAAAAGTTAACTTGCTCTCACATTTTCATATATATAACAAACTAAACAACTACAGCTCTTCCTGCCTCCTTGGGATTATATGCCTTGATATTGGAAACATAAATGCAGAAATGCCATAGAACAGACTTGCTGTTCTGCTTCCAGCAGTGGGCAGTAGCAGATTTCTACATAGGAATCAAGTGATAAATGGGATTATAGTGTACTTAAAGCATAGACAGATGGTCACTCTGTTTAGCATTACCACTTCAATGTAAACTAAAACGACGTATGCCATTTTCTACTATAACAATACAGACAGGGTCACTCAGAACATTTTCTCATTCTACATGGACACACCGCAAGCAAAAACAATACGCAAAGGTGCATATAAACGGCTCTAGCTGGAAAGGAAAAACAACAGCAAGTATAAATGCATATTTTAGAGCCCATATGTGACCCAGCAGGGTGTGTTAATCTAATATAGCCATGCTCATCAGAATCTGATGCACATTGCAAATACACATTTCAAGTTTGTCATGGACAAATTAAAAATTCTATTTTAGATCTTTTAACCATTAAGTGTTTATCAAATACATTTTCATGACAAAGACCTGCAATCCATAATAATAAAGCAGAGAGAAACTTTAGGCTTCCTCAAACTTTAACATTTGAAAAGCTGAAGATAAAGCAATAAGGGATACAAGCAAGAATGCTCAAGAAACAGCTCACACCATCTGATCTAATTGGGTTATAGAATTAAGTTGTGCCAAGAAAGGATCTCAGACTTTGCAGTCATTTTAACAGCTATGGATAGATAAAGGCCATCAAAGTGAAAGCTCATGATAAAATGAGTCATAGAACCGGAGCTGCCAAAAAATGAAGGGCATACATAATAAGTACCCACGTACGATCGATTGTTGAATGAACCACTCTAAAAATGCAAAAAAGCAAAGATACATAAAAAGTAGAACCCGTGAAAAGCTTTTGTCTGACTGAAGCTAATGGTTACAAAACTGTCTCAACACTCGGTTTTATTCTTTCCATTGCAGGATTGGGATTGTCTGAGAGTTCATCCATTTAATTGATATTTTTCTTATGTATCTTAGAATAATGTTTTAATTTGGTGAGTGTGAAAGGGAAAGTAAGGGTAATCACCTACCAAAATGTAATTGAGGCACCAATAAATATTTCAGATGCAGCTGGTTAAGGATCTAGTTCCATAAAACATATGGCATTTGGCCCCATTAAAAGATAAAAACATAAGGAAACTGCAATGCTTCACTGAAATGTTTTAAACTTGCCTTCCTGCTAAGGGAAGACAATGCAGGAATCATTCCCTACTGCTTCAAAATACCTCCTGGGTGCTGGCACTTTGCCCGAGTTAAGCACGAAGGGTCAAGTTCCTTTGTTTCATATTTAGACCATGCTCATCATGCTTTTTTAAAGACAGCCTGTGACTGAAGGATATTTGGTAGCGATCAAATAGCGACCACTGAAGTTGGTGACGTTACCTTAGTCAGCCCCTTCTCTGACGCAGCTCAGAGCAGCAGGGAGGCAAAGACTGGCCACTTTCAGTAGCTGGTATGCTTTGCAATGGAACCTCTATCACCGCTTAGCAATAATAATTGCATGCACAAGAGCAGTAAGAAATATTTCAAATGATACATTTATGTGCCATGAGGAATTTTAACGTGCTCATGTTGCACAATATCACTGTTTAAAATTTGCCTGTGCAAGAGCACTACAAAAGACCTGTTTTTAAAGTTAAAGCACTGCATAGTGCCAGAATCTTTAACCACCTGGGGTGAAAAGCCCAAGTGTGCAGTCCTGCCCCTGTTCTACCGTCTGCTGGAGGCAAGTCAGTTCAAAGATCAACTTCTTGGTCTTTGACCTAAACATTTTCCTTAAATATACCAGAACTAGGTCTTGCTCTCACAAACAGAAAAAATGCAAAATCCTGTCTTTAAACAATACTGCTTTTTGTGAGAACAAATGACGTAAACTGTTTCCAAATTAAATCAAAGCTGCTAGTAAAAGGGAGCACAATATCTATTCTAAGGATGCGTTCTAATCTATTCTAAGGATAGCTCATAAGGATAAGCTAAGCTCTTTACCAAAAAGGGTAAGAAAGAAAAGCCATGTGCCAAAACCAAACCAGCTGGAGAAGGGCTGGGCAAACCCAGCATGTGGCTGTGTTCACCTGACACAGCTCATGAGTAAATAGCAGTTTGCTGGAATCCCCTGGCAAATGAGGGTAAAGGGAAAAAAAAGAGCAGCAATGGAATCATACTCAGTCATGACATCATCTCGCTGGAGGGGAAGCATGTCAGACAACAGCCTCACCAGCTAGGAGATGTCTCAGGGGCTGACAGATGAGGTGTCAGAGCAGGACCAGCGGCAAGGCTGTGGCCCTATTGACTGCTGGGTGACAGATGGCACAGCACAGATGAGACAAGAGCTGCGCAAGCTGAGCTGCCCAGCACAGCAACCATCAGCCATGCTCACCTAGGTGGCCCTGACTTGCAACACAGAAATCACTCCCTTAACCACCATTTCTTACTTGTACATAAATATGGCCAAAGGTACCTCACGACTTCTTTTCTCAGAAGGCTCAAGAAGGCCTTCAACTTGGAAAGTACCAACTACAGCAACCTGAGAAGCTGCTCCAGCACTGTGCTGGCCACACTAGCGCCCAGCCTTTCGTGAAGAGGGCATCCAAACCCTAACATGCTCAGAGGATCTGTTCGGCTTAAGTCCCAGCAGCTTCAGGTTTGGAAGCATCACATGTGGATCAAGGAAACTTTCTCTATTATTCATAGGCATCAAGGACCACAACAACCCTGTTATGAACAATGACTTTACAAATCACTGTAGCTTATGTAATTGAATTTGAATTGTTCATGTAAACGAAGAGGGGTGGAAAAAAGATACTTGGAGAAATCAAAGGAATGAATCAACCACAAGACCACAGCAACTGAGTATTTCCCTTAATAGTTGGTGATTTCAATGCAATTTAGATGATATTCAGTAAGTTAAACTTTGGCTTGCGATATTAATGGGCTCATAATAACTTCCTCTGGGATATATATTGCTTCCACTCTTGTTAAAAGTTACTTTGATAACATATTCATCACTTTGCCTTTTAAGAGTTACAATGCATTTCTTAATACATTTAGTATGCAAGTCCTTCTGGAAAAAGGTTTTTGACCTTAGGTAACTTGAACTCTCGTGATCTATTGTGCCAGAACTAAAGAGGGCAATTTCAAATATTCTGTTCAAAAAGATCTAGGAAAAGACAAAAGAAGAAATAAAAAGTCACCATTTGCAGAGACTTTAATCTCACAATAATTTGGCCTTCACTAAGAATGTTTTAACTACAAATCGAGAGTATAAAAATAGACAGCGTAAATAAATAGTGCCAATAATAGAAAGATATTGAATAAAAGATATATGAAAACAAGACAACTTTGCAATACTTAGCATTACTGAGCATTTTACAATCCATTATATATTTGCTTTATATTTAATAATTCTGACTTTTTTTTTTGCAGAAAACATACTGTTTGAAAAAAAAGCCTGTCCCTTCTTGCAATATTACTCAGAGAAAAGGAGGGTCAGTGGAAAAAAAGCCAAGATCGATTAGGAAAATAAGCTGCAAGCTTAGATTTACGCACACTTAACACACCTTGTGCCTCAATATATCAATCTATAAAATGTTTATAATTTTATCTGTAATATGACACTTGAAAAAGGCCTCCTAATTCATACATACACACAAAATAAAACTCTTTAAAAAACAGGGAGACAGAGTGAGAAGTATAGAAACAACCTGACTCCCCAAAGCACAGGGGTTTGTAAATAAGAGTCACTGTTTTCACTACACAAAATGAAGACATTAATAAAATCATATACTTGATGGACAGGTAGGTAAAATCTAAATTTAAAGAAAACAACATCCACTTTTGGGCTTCCCCTTTGAGAGATATTCATACAGAATAACTTGCAGAGAAATATTTGCTTCACAGCAGCTACCTAGGTGAACACCTTACTTATGTGAAACGTGTGATAACCTGTCCAGCATGGAGAGAGACTCAGTAAAAAACACCAGCTCAGT
This sequence comes from Micropsitta pusio, assembly GCA_032357275.1. Classification (NCBI taxonomy): domain Eukaryota; kingdom Metazoa; phylum Chordata; class Aves; order Psittaciformes; family Psittacidae; genus Micropsitta; species Micropsitta pusio. The sequence goes on from JAUELP010057023.1 coordinate 6,550, forward strand.
GCTTTTCAGAGATTTTACATCATTAGCTACTATCACCACCTTCAGAGGGAATTTTAGCTTCTGGTACTGATATACTCAAGCCTAAAAAATCCATGGTCATATCACTATTTTCCATAATTAAGTGTTAAAGTACAAGATATTCAAATGTTGCAAATAGTCCCATAAAATTTTTCGCGTTTTTTTAAGGTCCAAAATACATGTTTTGTGTGTATCGCAAATGGACATTATTATTTCTGGTTCAAAGAGGAAATACAGCAATCTGACATAGGTTAACTTGTAATAAGACTGCAAAAGTTATCTGATTAAATGTCCTATAGATGTTTGACATCAATGATAGATTTCCACTGCTCTGAAAATTAAATTTCAGAACTCAGTTGTTCAAAGAACACAAGGAAAGGATGGGCGGAGAAGTCCCTGTCCTAAGTACTTCATAGAAATCTATATTTACAACATCTTTAAATTCTTTGTTCCACTGAAGAGTATTTCTATGTGTTATTGTCTGTATTTGATTCTGAAGGGAACTGACATTTTTTGGATCTATGCAAATCTGTATCCCTACTGTAGTGCATAATCGATTCATTTTAATATCTGAGCAGATCAATCAACATTTTGTTCTAGTGATGCACTAACAGCATTAATAGTTTAGATATCTTACAGAATACAACCACATAGTATGACATTTCTAGATTTTTAACTCATTCTGACAAATATACCCAAAGATAGTCCAACAAAAACAACAATCAATTACCAAACCTCACTTCATCTAGGAGTTTGAGGCTGCATGAAATTACCATTTTGCATATGGTTTATAGGAACATAGCTATAAAACTAAAGCGTATCTGCTTTATGTGCTGCTTATGGGAAGGATTAAGCTAAAAATTACATTACAGAAACCAACAAATCTTGTTTGTGTTGGATACAAACATTTAAATTCCAGTATTTTACACCTACATGACCCAAAGAACTGTTCAGTACCATTCAGTGCTTTCCTATTATTCAGATTTTCAGACAGCATTTATTTTTATACAGATATATATAAATACTGTTAAATATTGTTTTACATATATAAACATATATCGCTTAGTGCATCAACACTGCTTTAGGATTTGTTGGGATTTTGGGGGTTTTGTTGTTGTTTGGAGGATTTTTTTGGTTGTTTTGTTTATCCTTGCCCCCTTCTCCCTCCCCTAAAGATTTAATTCTTCTGGTTTGATCGCTGGAAAGTGGACTATGCCCAGCTCTTGTTCTGTTAGAATATACCCAGAATTCTACATGTGATTTGGCTTTACTTCAGCCAAAAGAGGTTCAGCTGATACATCCACGTTTTTCACAGCTGCATCTTACAGCTGGGCCCTGTCCAATCACAAATTAATGTTCCAAAGCCCTTCCTGCTCCTCTGGCTTCCTCAGCTGAAGTCCCTAGCTTATAGCTGAAGTTCTTGTATTCACTTGACTGCACAGGTTTGGTATTTGTACAATGCATCTCATTTGTTACGTTCCAGGTCTAACAGTCATGCTATCAGCACATTCCTATTGTACATGATTGTTTTCTTCCAAATTCTGTGAAAATGCCCCCCACACTCATTTGGTTAGACTGAACTATGTATAATTGCAACACCGAGACCATCTGCTATCATCCGTGGTTTTCTTGAAATATCACACTTGACTTCCTAGGAGTAAACTCATCTGTTGGAAGGAATGTTCTTCCCAGTTCTCTCTGACACTGACATTCCCACACTGTAACAGCCTCTAAGCACCACGTGAAAAGAAGGAAAAGGAGTACTGGGTGGAACATTCATTTGTTTTCAGCGAATACTCCATCCAATAGGAAAATGAACCAATTTTTTACCAAGAACCCAATCTAAATCATCAAAAAATGTTTATATCAAAACCAAAGCACACCAGAACAGGAAAGTACTTATAAGGCAAAAAAAGAAAAAGTTGGATTCAGTCTAGGAATTGGCTTTCATATGTATTGTTAACATGGGATTTTTATTTCAGACTTCATTAAGACTGACCAGAAAGAGAAACTGGCATTCTGAAACTGAGAATATGAGGTTCTGTAACAAGCACCATTTGTCAGAACAATGTTTCTGTAGCTTTCCTAACTAACATTAGGATTTTGACAAATTGCTCAAAAATACCTTAAGACTAGTCTGGACCATGTTGATCTAAAGGCCTAAAGTCTCTTCCTCAGCTCATCCAGCTTCAGTGAAACCTCAGAATCTCTGTAGATAAAGCCCACGATTTCTCTCTGTTGTTTTATTTCATGACTCCAGAGCATCGGGTATCAGTTGCAACATTTAAAATAGAATTGAAAAGAGAAAGCAGAGAAAAAAAAAAAAAGACAAAAAAAAAGAGAAGGCTTGTTGTTCAGGCAAAGTTAAAAGCACTTGAAAATATGATTTCAACTGCCTTGTACTGCTCTTTCATAAACAGTACTCGGCAAGTGCTCCATTTTTGACTCTTCACACTGTGCAGATAATGTCATTACTGAAGTATGATTGAAAAAGGGCAGCATAAAAGATATAAGCATCAATAGGCTGACAGCAGGTGACTTGGTCATTCGGGTTTTTAACCCTGACATTCATTTCCTCCATATGCGATACTTTCATAGAGTGTTTGTGAACCACATTTAGGGGAATATAATTTTTTTTGAATAGTTTATTTTCTGACATTGAAGCATTTTTCTGCCATGTGATGTTCATGAGAGAGGCAAGACCTGGGTCACCTAGCCTTGCTCTTCCAGACAGAAAAGCATAAAACCTACAGTACCTCTCTCTGTCAATCTACTGAGATTTTATCTTGGTTGAGAGGAAAACCATTACCATTCTGAAAATCAGATTGAACTAGTTATTCCAGTAATAAGTTATAGCTTCATGCCATCTGAACTACAAAAGACTAATTCTTAATCAAAGTTTTCACGCTTCCACTGTGCAACTGGTTTTACTGAAGTCTACTACAAATAGTATTCACATAGGAAGAAAAAAAACAACCCCCAAAAGCAACCCAGTAATTTGTCCCTAATTTAATACTATGAAGAGTGAAGAGTTCAGGCTTACTTTTATTTTTCTGCTAACCAGCCTTTTGGAATTTATTCCAAAGGATGTGTAACTCAGTTGTATAAAACCAAAGCAAAAGTCATAAGAGGAATGAAGATAAAAAAAATCAGAGCACTGTTGTTTTCCTGAATGCAATAGGAATTAAAGACTATCTCTAAAGAGTTATTAACGTACGATAGATACTCCATTCTTTTACTTTAATCCCTTGATGTACTGCCCTAAAAAATACTACTCAACTACAGATGCTGTAAGCAATGTGTATTTCAGCATACTTAATCATTTGTCAGAGCAGAGCTTTACTGTCAGGCATGATCAGCATTGAACCAAAGATCCTCCACTTTGCTGACAAACAGGTAACTCTTTAGGCATTAAGCACAGCTCCAGCACCTGCTTTTCTTTTCCTAATTATTCTGCTCTTAATAGAAAACAATCACATCCATTTATATGAAAAAAAAAAAAAATCCAACAATATATCAAAAATACAATTATGGCAAGTGCTTCCCAATGTTTTCAGAATTCTTACAAGAGTAGGAAGACAGACACAGTCTAATGCTAAGACTAAAATAGACATGTGGCTGGTTTATATAAACCCTGCAGGTTTTGGAACTATTTAAACAGTTCACCTGCCTATTGTAACAACATTCCCAAGATCAGCTATCCTAAACAGAGCGAGCATTCTAGTTGCATTTTGAACTTAAGTGTTGAAAAAAATCCACAACGAAAATAATGGTTTCAGGATGGAAAGCTACTGCACCAGCTGCCATAAAGGAGAAAGATAACTGTTACAGCTGAACCCAGGGCGCTCAGGAATAACCCCGAGGAGTGGACTACAGGAAAAATACCCAAACAAAGACAGAATATTTCAATTCTAAGAAGTTAGGGTTCCAAAACTTTTGCTTGGAAATTCTGAATAAAATTTGGTTTCTATAATAAACATGAAGAGTAGCATTTGCTATCAGTTGTTATATTGAAATAATTGTATTTCCCACATATTACTTGTTCTTCTTTTACACAGACGCAGCCATTATCATTTGATCAGTAAAAGAACTTAATCATAAGTGATGTAACTTCCTTAGAATCACACACTGAACCAGTGCTCTGACTGTGTACGATAGAACAGCATAGATGAGATGCTATAGCCAGGAAGGCCAGACTCTGGCTCTTGAGCTGCACATGGCTTCTCAATCATCTATTCTTGTAACGCAGAGGGGATTTGTTGTCTGACTAACAACCGGACTGAACTTCCTTAAAAGTTACTCATAATTCCAGTCCCTGGCTGCAGGAAGGAGCTGAAGCCCATCTCTGCAACCAGCAGTGGTTGTGCTGGTCCTACTGCTCCCACGGCAGACTGGCATTGCACCAGGAAAGCCATTTCTGTACACTGCAGAGGGATGTTTACTACTTCTCCTTTTATTTGTGTCCCCACAATACTAGCGCTAGTTTGACAGAACTGGAGATAAGTCACACGTGTGAGGCAAGACAGCAAAATTCAGATTTTTTTAGACAGCAACCTTTTGGTTCAGCTAAGTGCTGGTTGCTGTGTCGAATCAGACGGCAAGAGGTGAAATTACTGGAGTACAAACTTAGCTCTTGTGCTGCCATAGGATTTTTGCAATATATTACACTCCAAATGCTAAAGTCCGGTATTGGAATTCACCAATGTATTTATTTCAACGAAGCTACAATTAGAATTATGAAGCCCAACGAAACATGAAATGAAAGAGCCAAAAGATCTTCAGAAGTTATTGACGCACTGCACTGATGATACTGAGCTGCTGACACATGCTCTTCCTTTGCCATTTATTTTGAAAATTATTAGCATAAAAAAGATATTTAGCTTTCATTAATTCATCTGATCCTTATTCCTCACATGAAAGGAAAATTCTTTAATTAAGACACCATAATCATCTGCAGACAGATTATTTGGACTAGAACTCAGCAGAACCAAGCAGAGGATCGAAAGGTTCAAGTGTCATGAGCTTGCAAGGAATTGACAGAAGAGGAATAAAATCTCATAATTAAAAATGTCTGCAAAACAAGGAAACAACTTCATTTTAAGGACTTATCTGTGAGGAAAAGGTACGTTACTTTGGTGGATGGTAAAACTTAATAAAGCTCCAGCTGTGGTCCACCATTTGCTAATGACTCTTGTCACTTTAATCTACACACAGAAGCTCTTATGAATTTAGCTGAAAGTTTCTTATTCAAGACTAACAAGCGCTTTAAATTTATTTAAATTTTATTTCTCACTCTGGCCAGAGTCCAAATTACAGATACAAAATTTCTAAGACACCACTTAAAGGTAATGAATATAAAATCTTTTAGAAGCTCAGACAGAACGAGACAGAGCCAGTAGTAACCAGTAACTCCCCCACCTCAATGCTAATACATTAACTGAGAAATAAGGAAGTAAAATAAAATATTGATCTATTTTGTTTACTCTTGGCTTGCAGTTACAAAGTAATTCACATAGCATGTTCAAATATTGCCTGATAAAGAAAAACGGAGTTGTTCCTCTGTAAATCCCACTGCTTTGACTCCATCCCAAAGCTGAAGACAAGGCACAAAGCCCAGAGCCAATTGCACCTATAGGCAGGCCATTTCCCTGGGAAAGGGTAATTTTCTCAGGTAGCTGCCATGAATACAGCCCCTGTGAGATGGGTCCAGAATTACCATCTGTAGGCTCATAATATAATGGCAGGCTGAAGGAAAACATTCAAATGGTATGTTTTCCCTTTGCTCTGGTATCATCTACAGTCATAGATGTGAGAAGCACAGACCACTGTTAAGATCATACATACTTGAAGAAAGCTGACTGGTCAATACGTTACATCTCCAGTCAGTGCTCCCAAATCAATGGATTCAGTGGTACTGGGCATTCTTCAGGATTAATCACTACCAGTGCAATAAAGTGCTTGATCTTCAAATGCAATCTGAATGCCATTTTAATTAAAAGAATGAGCTTGCAATCTTGAGGATGTACTCAGAACCATACACATGAAGGAGCATAGTAAAAAACACAGCTATGTCTCGAGTTGCAAAGCACATTACTGTAAACAGAAAGCACAGCAGGGGTGAGAAGGATCAGAAAACACCCTATGGTAAAGTCAGCAACATTACAGGGTAGAGCCAAAGCCACATTCCCCTTTCCCCAGCCCCCCAAGAACATGTTACTGTGCTGATGCACAAACAGATGTAGAATGCTTTCCCCAGATGTGCTTCTCAGTGAAACTGGGTTGGGAACTCCTCTTTCCCCTATGGCTCTTGCTGGGAGGGACAAGGGCAGTGTCTCTTACCACCCCACGCACCATGAGGGACAGGTTATTAAGATCAAACCAACAGACTGCACATGCTTTCCCAACTCTGTTTCAGTTTTAGTGTTAAATCTGAATGAATATTCCTTCTCTGTCAAGATGTGGTGAATATTTGCAGTCTTCCCCCAAGTGAACTTCCTGTCCCCACCTTCTAGCATCATACCTACATTCTATTTCCTTCTAATACTTTCCTTTGTCCTAGTAGTTTGATGACACCAGTAAAACAGACTAACACATTTGATTCCTTACAATGTTCTAAAAAATATTCAGATCATCTGGAGGTACACGTGCTTGAAAAATAACTACTGATCAACTACAGCTCAGTAAAATTGGATTATCAATCACAAAGTCTCCAAAACCAGTACCTTTTAGACTGTCTAGAGAACATCCTGAATCACAGATAATCTCTTTTGGGTTATAGCTGATACAGTTCACAGTGTTTCATGCTTTCATTTACTTTGGAGTTATTCAGTATTCTACACTTTTCCATCAAACATTGTACTTCCAAGGCTCCTAGAATCAGCATCAGATAACATGTCAGTTTTCAATAAGTGGATTATTGGTGTGAAGTGCAAGATCCTTTCTCAGGGCTTGGATTCTCTCTCAGTCAACAAGGGTACGATGCAGACATATAGGTATATGCGATTCTCAAAACCACACACCTTCCTCCTCTCCTCCTGAACTTACTCCTCTTCTGTAACATTTTAAATGCTACTGCTATGATCTTCTAATTGGTTTTGATCCTTCTGCGCACAGGCAGCTCTTTGAAATGCTTTTACAGAAAGCAACATAGAATTTCTACACAATTTCATGTTGTGAGCTTTTTATTGGTAATGAGAACGGAACCAAATGCAACTTGCAAATTTTCAGACCTCAAGGTAAAGGAATTCTAAAAAAAGATGCCCTACCTTACTCTAAAATTGCTGAATAACATCAAGTGTTGCACTCCGAAAGGTATTCAGTGACCTACAAATTCACACCAAGTCTGTCAAGCAAAGCAGTACCTGAGAAAATTAGCATCTGAAAGTAACTGCTATTTTCTTTAGAATTTCACAAGACTGTAAAATGAGCTGATAATACGTAAGTAGTTTCTATTCTCACACGTTAATGCTCAACTTTATGTTTCTTGATAAGGATATAAAACGCATTAAAGCAGGCAACAAAGCACCAGTGTATATTGTCAGGAATCTGTCAGCCATTCTGCATTTTCCTATGAGCTGCTGCTTCCAGTTTGGTTCCTCTAAGCCCTTTTGAGTTTCCTCTGAAGGGTCTTTTTAATGCCATTTTTTTTGCAAGTAGAATAAGAAAAAGTCGTTATAACACACCTATTTTAATCTCTTTGATGCACTGTGATCCAATATGCATGTAACCTGGGGCTGCTTTCAAAAAAGATCTGCAAATGATAACAGCCATGTAATTCAGCATGACAGAATTTTCAGAATGCATTTGCAAGCCTAGTTGCTAGAAGAGCAGAACCTGTCCTTTCATCTTGGTATTGATGGAATGGATCAAGCAGGTTAGACATATATTGAGTAATTTTGCATTAGTGGATCAACAGCTTCACTGTAGCTGCCTTTAACTTTTCATAGTCCCGTTTGTGAGTGCTTAAAAAGGAAAGCAGTACTCATACCATAAATTCACATATTTCTATGCACAGGCATGCACATGTTTACATAATGTATTGCTACTAAAAGTTCCCTCCAAGCAAGACACATCCAGAAGTCTGTGAATGGCAATAACAGTGTTGCTTTTATAGAAAAGGAACTATTTCAAAGAGTATCCAGGGAATTAGCAGTCAGCAAGAAGAGCATTAAAACAGAATCACTCTCCCCAGGTTGCATCGTTCTTGGTTCCATGTAGACTATGCCACTGCACAAGAGCTTCAGTGTTACACTACCCTCACCAAAAGAGCCAAAGAGTTGCTGTTCCAGCACTTGCAGAAGTGATAGTCTCTGACCCAAGAAGAGAAGAAACAACTTATTAAAAACTACCTAAGACAGAAATCTGTACAAAGAGGCAGACTGATGAGAAGGGCAGGAACTGCCTCATCTGGGGAGAAACTTGAGGGGGTTTCAAAATCTGTAACGGTTTCTAAACCATGGGTCATACCAATCACACTTGGGACTGTGATATTTCACATAATAAAATGGGGGATATTTCTAGACAGGATTTCTGACAACATCAGAAAGGAATCATTTTGCCCCTGCACTGAGACGGGAAAATAATCTTCCGCCCCCTGCACTGGCAGCAGTGTACAACTGGCTACAGGGCTATTACGTTGCTCACACCAAACACAAAGCATCAGCCAAAAGTATGGGACAAAGCATTTGCAGTAATAAACAGGGTGGGCTACAAGACAATTCTGAAATTGTGCAAGAAGTTGCTCTGCTGGGAGGAAGCATGGGATTGATGGGATTGATGCTGAGGCCGGCTGAGGGACCAACACTGCTGGGATATTGCCTGGTATGCTTTGGCAAGGCGGAGGGGCCTGGTCTGGACAGACCTACCTGACGGTCATCTTGTGAAGCCTGTGCAAAGCAGGCAGTCCATTGCTTCCACAGGCTGCCAGCAAGATGCTTGCCCTACTACTGGTCTGAGCTAGCCACGCTGCTCAGCAGCAGTTACATCTCAAGGCAGGGAGAGGTGTTCCCGATTTTGGGGGAGAGATGAAGGGAGAACTTATCTGGACAAGCTCTGTTTGGGAGAGCTTTCGCCAAAGCAGCAGTTTTCAGAGAAAGACTTGATACCGTGGTGCTTTAGAGGCAAGGGCAGGCAGCTTAGCCTTCCCATCAGCTCCCCTGTGTTGAAATCATCCAGCCCTGTAACTCTAGTTGCCGCTCTTCTGTAAAGTGCCACGGTTTCCAAGCACAGACTTGAGTGCTAGGCAGTTGAAAGAGGTGAGAGAACTTGTCACAGCTGCCAAGCCACGGAGAGACAGAGTGCAAAGGACAATTTCCAGCATTGAGTAGCTCTTCCTTTAGGAGCAAACTGAGTGGAAGCAGAGAATAACATCTCTATCAGTTACAAGTATTTACGGTCTTGAACAGGGAATGAAATGACAAAACCACCAAAGTACATAAGTGTCAGCAAATCCTATAGCTCCCCGGACTCCAGAAAGCAGCTGGTACAGACCCTCAACCATCAGTTATTTTCTGTTTTCCCCCAAGACACTGTATTTAAAACTGCTGTGTTTTTGTGCTTTCACTTCCAAGCTCTGATTACAGAAAGTTCATCGTTGATGAAACATGCCAGCAATAACCTACCTTGAACTTCAGATTCAAAGTTGATATTGAGAGAGATTTAAGGTGAAGATTTAAAAGTAAAACAACAACCAACAAATAAAAAAACCCAACCCAACCAAACCAACCCCAAAACACCCCCCCCAAAGAAGAAAACTTCAAACGAAAAGGACAAAACACCAAAACACCCCCCCCAAAAAAAAAGCAACAAACAAACAAAATCACAAAAGAAAAACCCCAACAAAACCCCCAAACTAATCAATGTAAAACAACAGAATAGCTGCACGCAATTCGATAGGAACTGCAGTTCAGTTTAGAGATTTATCTGCAGATAAGCATATGGCCTGATCCGGAGTGGTCCTAGGCACATACTCTAACCTGGGCAAGAAATGGAAACGAGCCCTTCAGTTGTACAGCTCTAGTTTCACTATTTTACTATGTTAATAATCAAGGGCATATGTGGAGAAAGCTGCAACAAGAAAGGGGACAAAACTTTTGGAATACCTTTAGGTTACACCCAGGTACGTACAGGGAGGTATATATAAAACTTGAATTAAAATAGCATTAATTACTGAAGTAATAGCTGAATTACTGAGGGAGAACGAGCATGAAGTACCTGTTTTCAGACGGTCTCGCTGGGACAAATTACTCCCCAGAGAACTATACTGCAGTCACAAAATTGGAACATTACCGAAGTTAACGTATGACAAAGGACGAATAAAGGTCTAGTTAACACTGGAACAGCTTCTTTTCAGAACAGCATGGATCAGAGTTTAGGCAAATCTCAGGGCCGAGAACCTTCCTGAAGATTAAGTAAAAGAAGCAACCACGCAAACCCATCTTTTTATATAACATTAACTTGAAAGACTTATAAAATAACAGTGGAGTCATGGAGGATGCGTATTAGGGCAGCATCTGCATCCATGCTATCCGTCTTCTTACCGTGTGCAGCTGTATCACTCATTGATTATGGGAAGGATCTGGGTTTTGTGCCATTACATTATGCAAATTTATACCTGGCAGGAGGAAAAGTTTGCACAAGACTAAAATCTCTGGTTGAGGACTTGTGCAGCTGTATCAAGTGAAGCGTTGCCAGACCAGTGATCTGTGCAGCCCTGAGTTTAGGGCAATGAAACTCACATGAGTGCATTGCTTGTTTTTTATAAAAAAACAAGAGGCATTTTATCAATTCATAGAGATCTACAGAAATATCAGTGTATTTCTAAATATCTCTTTAAAGCAAGTTGTCCTGGGTTCAGCTGGGCTTAAACCACGCCACGAGTTTATCTTGTGTCCCTGAGTCAGGGGACAAACTACAGACAAGTTCTTTTTGTCAGACTGTATCACCACACTTTAGATTTGATTTCTAAGTGCACTTTTATCTCAGCCATTATCCAAATAAGAAACTGGCGGCATTGTTAAATGTGCTCCTAAATCCTGAGCAGAGAATGTCTAAACAAATCAGAGGAATCCAATCTTAGCGGAAGAAGGAAGGAAAAATACTCAAAGTTAAAATAGAGGCAAACGCTGATCTCCAGATGCTGTAGTGCCATACATTCAGTGCATACCGTGTGTAGTGAAAAGAATGCACTAAGATTGTAATACCCTAATGATCTACAGCAAATCGAGACAGAGCTAGAAAACCTCCTCCTCTTGGTTTGTTTTTAATACAGCCTTCTCCTCCCTGATCCTGCTTCATCTGGTAATTCTGCTAAAAACAAAAAAAATAAAAAACAGAGGCTTTTCTCCTTCTGCGAGTATTCCAGAGAGCACCAAAGATATCTGACTGACTTCAACGTAGCTAACACCCAACTTCATTATCCAATTGTTCTGCTCGATACCTATGCTTTGAATCTTGAAATCCCGCTCTAAATCCTCAAACCAACTACTAATATTCTAACTCTAATTTTTGTTTTCCCGGATCTAACCAAGTCAAAAGAAGTATGCTAAATCCACGCAAACAGCTGAAACAGTTTCTAGTGCGGAAAGATATCAACCGGGATGTACATAAAGGAAGAAAGCCTCATTTTTAGCATCCCCAAGGATTCAAACAAGAACTTCAAGTCTCCAGAAAAGGCTGCCTCTGATGGTGGCTATGATGGGGGTACGTAAGAAAGGAAACGTACGTGAGGACGATATCACACATGTACCAAGTAAAACAAATTAAATAAGCTAGTGCTTTGTTAGTAAATTCTAGAAGGTACTTTAAAAGAAGCAGAGCTTAACAGCTGGTTGTCACATTTATAATCACTTTGAGTTCATGAAAGCAAAACAAACAACAGATACCACAGATTTCTTTATCTGGAAGCTTCTTCTCCTTTCTCTAAACTAAAAACTAAACTATGTTATTTTATCCTTAAACTTCATAACTGGCACATGCATTTGCAAGCTGCACTCATTGCCATGCACACACACCATATGCAATATTTTTCATTTTATTGTTACACTTTTCCCCTTAAGCATTTAAATATTATCATGCTCCAACCCACAAACATACAAAAACCAGCCCTGAAACAAAACTACACTTAAGAACGTTTCAAGGATCACACAGCTAAAGGCAAGCAAAATAAAAGGAAGGGAAAAGCGATGGTCAAAGGATGACAGCAGGCCACAAAGCACACAGAATTTTGAGAATAAATTAGGCAAAACATGAGAATGGAAGAGGCATTAGGCACCACAAGGTTATGAATGTGAGGTCTCCAAAACATATTCACTTTGTATCGCTCTAGTTTGTAAAGCAAAAGGTTTGCAAAGGATGCAACAAATTTCAGTTCACAGACACTGATTTTAGAATTACCTTGCAATTCTTTCTTTAATGACAAAGTACTTCAGTATCATTGTGCTGTTTACCAAATCAAAACCACTCGAGTGCAATAATGTAAAGAGTTTTGCAAAGTTATTTACTAGCAATTTTTATTTCCCGCTTCTCCTGGTGACAAATTCTTGGCTTTTAACTGGTTCTGAAATATAATTAATTATTTGAAGTAGAGCTTGGAGGATTTAGCTCTCCATAGCTGTTGAAATGATCTGTATTGAGCAACACTTTATATTTTTCTAAATAGCATAAATAGAAACAAGTAAATAATAGAAAAATCTGGTTTCCTACATTTTTTTAAAAGCCTTATTATGGCCAACAGCTTTCAGGTACAGCCTCTCTCACATCTTCTGCTGCGTGACCTCAAAAAATACGGGAAAGTTTACATGGATCTCTGAAAAATTCAGAGCTGCAAGCATTAGTTTCTCACAGTAAGTTACAAACCAAAACCACGTATTTGATATTAAGTACACAAAGAAAAGTCAAGCTCATTCACAATTTGATCTGAAAAAGAAATGTGATCTATTTCATTTTTCACACGTCCCCATGCAGTTAGTTTTTAGGTAGTACTCTCAGCATTCAACAGCAGGCAGTTTTGCCTTATTAGCCGCTATGCTACTGCCTTACAGAAATTTTCTTTTCTTTTTCGTTGCTTTAAACATGAAAAAATTAAATACTGCAAGTCACAGGGAGAACAATGCCAGGCTGGTAACTCACTATCTTGACCTTCTGGCAGGAATGTACCGTACCCAAGGATTCAGGTAATTACCAGAGCTGTAGGTAATAGTCTACATTAAATCTGAGCTGGCTAGAGATACAGAAAGCCAGCTTTCAAATGAGTTTTCATCCATCTAATATAGCATGTGATTTCATCATATGTGTTTGAAATACAAATCATACGAGCAAGGAGAGATGCGTTATGTTGTAAGGACAGAGCATTGTAACTTTCTTGAACGAAATGCCAGAAAATCCATTTGCAATACAAGCAGCTAGTCTGCGTGTTAACTGAATGAAATGGATTTCCTAACAACTGGCATGGAGCTTGCTGATGCCCCAAAGAGTAAACCAAAGTCAGGCTTAGTTGGATAATCAGGTGTATTTTACAAAATAGCTCTTAAAATATTTAAGGCAAGGTGTGTAAGTCAGGAAAAAAGTGGTGAAAAATGAAATCAAATCTGAAAAGAGAAGCAGAGCACCCAGGACTGTCTTTATTGCTTTTTGTACGCTAGGTCAATTTTGATCCCTATGCGTATTCTTTTTACATTGAAAAAAGATACGTTTAGCATTTTCCACATTAGTTCTTTTATTATGCATTTATCTAAGACTACTCTCCTTTTACGTTTCTTCTTGCCTATTCTCCTCATATTTTATTTAACTCCCTTTTCTAAGAGGAAAAGTACGGGAACAAAATTAACCTAAACTTGCTTTTCTGTAAGTGATTATATACTCCCTCTGTCCTCTATTCCTGCTGCGTTTGTTCAGAAATAAAAAGTTTAGAAAGGAGAAAAAGCCAGCCTTTCATGATAAGATAAAATAAAATACAATGATATAAAATCATTAGTTCTTTCATTAAAGAAGAAGAGTAACAGTTTGCCATGAAAAGGTGTCGGGATATTTCGGGGGTTTGTTTTTGGGTTTTAAGACACGATGCAACACCTAAACACAGAAGTACACCCAACACCCCCAGGTACGCTCTGGAGATCCAACACGTCACTGCAGCGAGGGGCAACCCAGGACATGAGATCTCAGCCTGCGGACAGGCTACCTACCATGCAGGTCTACATTATTTTCCAAGCATTTGTTTACACTTTCTTAGGTTTCTCCAGAAGATCCCAGTATGAACAGTTATCCCAGTCATCCAATTAAATACACTGCTAAGGAACGGCTTACGGGAGCAAATTATTCAATTCCCCAACGCAAGAACATATCAAACTCCTTTAGGTTAAACCATTCTGTCCTCCAAACCTAAAGGACCTAAGCACAAGAGTGTCGTTAAAATTGTCTGCAGAAATGTGCAATTTGTCAAAATTATCCATATGCATTTTGAGAACTAATTATCTTTTTCAGACACTCTTTCATCACAGGGTATGAATATGCACTCACTCCCAAGATTAATGGCTACATTTTTCTTTGGTGAATACAACCAAAATAGATGAGGAACATAAAATGCAAGCTTTGTCTTGCTTACAGTCAGTGAAGGAAAACTGTTCAGCAAGGTGTTAACAAAATAGCTAATATCTAATGACTAAACAAAAATCTGGATGGGAAACTCTTCCAAGTCTCACAGAGTTTTCTCATGTCTCACCAGCGAGAATTCGGGACCAATTCAAGTACAGCTGACAGAAAGCAAGCCAGTGAAGCACTCTCTGTGGTATGTGGGATGCAAGTTAATTTTTATCCACCAGCTATTCTGTAGAGATAGAGGATTTAAAAATCTATCCCTATCATAACTAATACAGAATTCCTGCAACGAGAACTTGATTTTAACAAATCCACATCGCTGAGAAAAAATGCTGAGAACTTTAGGTTCTGAAACAGCTTTATTAGTTTTGCTGATTACTAAAGAATTTCCCTACCCAGTTGTACTTATATGAACTTAAAAATTAGATCTTGAATCCGAATCCAAAACAAAGAAACAAATGGCCAGACAGCACCAGACAGCTCTATCTCAGCACTGTGTCAGAAGGGACCTAGTAGCAGATTCAGAGAGAAGAATTTTAAGAGCTATATGAAGATCCCAGCCTAAAATCTTTCTGCCTTCCAGCAAGCAATTTAGGCACTGTCAAGCTGGAGGTTACAGTTACACGGCAGCATCGATAGCTACCCATCCCATCCCAATTTATCCAATTCTTTTGTGACCCCATTGATGCTTTTTTAATTCTCTGTGAGGCAGAACTGGCTCCACCACTGGAGCACTGACCTCCACAACATCATGTCTTAGAGCAGTTTCCCTTGAACTGTAGCACAATGGACTGAATCGGCAGACAGTAAGATGAGAAAATACCCTTTGTTAATAAGCAGTTCTGCGTTCCATCCACATACTAGAAAGAGAAAAGGTCAGAGATATCTGTCTTTAAAAAGAAGACAGTTGATTAACTGCTAAAAAAAGTGTGATTTGAAAACACAGAGGAGGACGATTTACTCTTACAAATATAATTCGCTGGCACTGCTTCACACATTCTGGTCTTTTACCCTCAGTGTAACAAGACTGAATCATATGACAACAGTTTCACAGAATCACAGAATCCCAAGGGTTGGAAGGGACCTCAAAAGATCATCTGGTCCAACCCCCCCGCAAGAGCAGGGTAACCTCGAGTACATCACACAGGAACTTGCTCAAATGGCTGTAAGGAAATGTATCATACATATGACAGAGAAGGATCCAAACATCTATGGAAGTGCCTGAGACTGTAGGTTAGGGTTATAATTTCCACATAAAGGGTAATCTCATTAATTTAGAGGATGGTTCCTCCTCCTATCTGTGTTAATTCAGGTGGTTTTGTGTCCGGCACTTGCCTTCTAGGGTTACTGTTTCTTTTGCTGCCTCTGTGCTGAAATACAATTTCCAGTGAAAAATCTCCTCAGTTTACCTGAGGGATATGTATCTGCCATATCACTCACACTTTGATAATGGGAACTTTCACTAAGACGAATGATGCTGTGGTCCCAAAGTGCTCGAAACCACAAGGGTCCACTTTATATACCTGGGGCAGAGTTAGCACTACCAAGTCTATAGGAAGGCTGCAGTAGGGTTTAAGTCAACAGATGTTTTGAATCTATTATATATAGAGAGCTGTGAAGGAGGGATGCCATCATACCTTCCAGAGCAGTACCATGCACTCTAAAATGACTAAGGCAAGTTAGAAAAGAAGTTTAAAACCCAGTCACCTTATTTTCAGCTCTGCAGGAGCAGTCACTTCTCCCTCAACTCTGAGCTACAAAGTAAATTCTTCATATGAATAAAACCCACAAGACACACTGCATACCTTTAAAAGCTGAAGAAGATCTAGTAGTATTTTGCAAAGTCTGCAGGGTCTACTCCACTGCCTGTGTTGGATAAGAAGGCAGACCCTTGGTTTCAGGCTACCTCCCAGGTCCACTGTCCCCTTCAGTTGTATCTGTCATGTGGCTTGGCATGAAAGCTATATATAACCTGCTCAGCAGCCACCCACAGGTCTCCCTGACAGTCAGGCACTGGTGAACTGTTGGACTGTTTTGAGAGGACAGAGTTGGCAATTTGACTGGATTTGCTGAATTTTTAGGGTGATAGCATGTTCTTCCAACGTCTTCAGGACATGGGGATCTTTTTTTATCAATATTTATTCTACTTCTTTAATTCTTTTTTTTGAGGCTCTATGGAAGCATTAATATCAGCAGATGAGTTAAAATTTTCTGTCAGTATATTTTAAACTCCAATTAAATATTTATTTGGGGTAAAGTGTTAGATAAGCTAATGGTAGAGAACATAACCACTCACTGTCTTGGGTATGAGAATTCGATTTCCTATTTCAAACACAATACAGAAAAAAAAAAGCAAAACAGGAAGCAAAAATATAATTCCTAAATTTAAATATCTTTGAGATTTTAAAACCTTCAGTATTTTCTGTTTTATTTAGACTATTTAGATGCACACTGGAAAATTAATATTGATTTTGATTTCTTCTAATTTTTGCTAATTCAGGAAAAGTCCAGTGGTAGTCACAATTTTTAGGTTTGCTTGCACAATATTATACCTAGAAAAAAAAAAACAACCATCAGGTACAAACACTCAGTATGACAAAATAAAGAGCATTATTGATTTTT
>JAUELP010059745.1:10570-22447 GCA_032357275.1 Micropsitta pusio
ATTTCTTTTTCTGACTTAAGTCTTAGGGACCAAATGCTTGGGATCAGAAGCTGATCTGAGTTCTTCAGGTCAAATGGGTAAGTTGCACAGTGTGAACCAGGTATCAACTTGATTGCAGGCACACAACAGAAAACTATATAGGTTTGTTTTTTTTTTCTGACACACTGCTGCAGTCTCCTCTGGCAAAGCTTTCTCTTTTCTCCATGCCAGAAAAGTTTAGATGCTTTTTCTGTAGACCCTAGGGGTAAACTTGCGTATCTAATCTTAGAGATCTGTAGTGTAAACTTCAGCTTCTGCATGAATCATTGAGTCACTGTAGAGGAATAGGAGTCTCTTGAGTGAAGCCTTAATGCATTGTAAAGCAGATGTGAAAAGGTTGGGAAAATCCTGGCTAAAAATACTTATTCCTTTCCTTTAGGGAGCTTAAGGCAACTGGCTCAAGATGCACTTCTAGAGAGAGGTGTACATATCAGTGATGACCCTATGAGATAAATCCCTCTCTAGAGTTCAAAGTCATTGAAGGAGTTAATGCATGGTAAGAAATAGACTGTTCCCCCTGTGTCCTTCAACTTCTCTGTCTCAGACTTCTTTAAAATCTCCAGGAATTATACATAGTTGTAACAGGTTGTTATAATCAGAATATCAATTGTGTTTTGTTACTCCTTTTTTTGCAAGGATCAGTCTGGAAGCCTGCAGGTCTTCTGTTATTCTGCTTTTCTGAAAGGCTTCAATGAAGAGCATGGATCATTGTAACTCACTTCAAGTTACAGCATCTTTTCTGGGAAGCTTTCTGTATGTTTTAGCTGTCCCACTTTTCTGAAGTTCATTGTTATGTTGCTTGTGTTTGGAGCAATTTCCCTCTTGAAAACACAGCATAGTATAATCGTGGAGAAATTAGCATTCCCATGATGCTGTTTTCCTTTTCTTCTTTTCTGCATCTGCTTTCAATCTGCATTCAGAGTATTCTGGGTTTGGGGACTTGTTCCTTGTGGGCCTAATGAACCAATGGTTCACTGACTGAGATGTTGATCAGTGAGATGTGACATGTTACAAATATAATTACCAGTTGACTTGACTCTAAAACATATTTTAACTGACAGTTTTAATTTTCAGCCTTCTTAATGGAGAAACACAATGATATGTTGCAAGATGCTGGATATCTTGGAAGCCCATAACTTTTACAAAATAAACCCCAAATGGAAGGAAATAACTAGTTGCTGAAAAGTTGTGGCAAAGAGGTCTGATGAAGCTTCATTTCAAATACTGGAACATGCTCACTGTATCATCAAAAAATTATGAATATATGGGCTGATAGAGAGATTTCAGTCCTGAATGCCTGTTACTACGTAGCTTTAGATTGTTTTTCTTCATGTCTGGGCAACTTTTCCCAACTGAGACTTATGTATTCAGCTAGTTCTACAAAAAAGCCTCAAACAAAACCAAAGTAACCTGTGTGCCCAACCCAGTCTTTACAATGTAGTGCTAATGAGCATAGCATGAACCAAAACCCAACATGTGCTGTTACCAGTTGGACTTTTTGGAAAATTAATATATATGTTACAATTTTCATTTTCAAGTCCTTTCCAATGAACACTTATGTCATCACCTATTGCCATTAGGGAACCTGTCTGCAATCTCTGTGTAACATAGTACATTATTAAGTAGATTTAACAGATAAGTGTCCATATGCAGTACATGGATAGCCCACTGTTAAGAAGTCACTATTTGCTAAGCTCATTCCAATAAACACTAATTTGTTTGGGTTTTGTTTGTGGTGCCCATCTGAGAAATGTAATTTTTTGCCTGACAGTTTATTTTTCGATTTGATGATACATCAAGGGGGAGAAGCCTTTTGGAGAGGCCTGAAAACACTTCTGAATCTAGAGAGGAAGTCTGCCTGTCTATGACTGTACTAGACAATTTCAGTGGTAGATATGAGGGCTTAACGGATGGCCCTAAAGTGAGAACAAAGGAGGCAATTTCTCAAGGGGTTTAACATTAACATAGTAAAAAAAGAGTTGTCCATGCACTTGTGTCATTTATTGTAGTATTTGTTATGATTTCAAATCCACATCTCTTTAAATGTTTCAATAGGTTTTGTGTTGAACAGTACAGTGGACCTATGCAAACTTTGTCATCCCATCCAAGATCTTGACAGAAAAAAGTATTATCCAAAGTTGTAAAGAGTTGAATTCTTGATGATATGATTCTTCATAATGGTAAAGATTGTCAGGCATAGGTCTACTAACAGTGTGGAGGCACAGTCCAAGCTTATAAATAGTCTACTGAGTTAGACATTCAAGTCTCTCTTGTCTTCCTATACTTGATCACATTTATGTTAGATTTTAAAGTTCTTTAGATCTTTTATGTCTCCATGTAGAGACAGTGTGCATCCAATCAAGGCTAGCAAAACTAATGGACTGCAGAAGTTTGTGACTTCACACATTCTGAAATTTACTTTTAATTAGGAACATGAACAAGCACCAAACTTATAGAAAAACTCAACCAAATTTCCTCACAGGTTATTCGGTGTGAGAACAAAGTTTTACTAAGTGTTTGGGATTCACCTGATCACTGTCTCAATCTTCGCCTCTCATCAGGTTCATCAAAGCTTTTAGGAAATAAAGCAGTATTTTGATATAAAGCAGGCCAGGTCTGCAGGATAATACTGATTTTTGATCTTGTTTTCTTTTGTAATCTAGAACTGTTTAAAAGCTAAGTACAGTGGCTTTTAAGAGAAAAAAGTGTGATTGTACATGGTTTAAAGTAGAGCATCTAGAAAGGAAAAATAATACTTCATTTCATTCCCCCAAGCTCTTAAGAACTTCTGGAAACTGATGAACCTTTCAATAGTGGGGACATAGGAAGTCAGTGTGAAACTGGAAATGTCATGCCAGTGTGAGATGCCTTCTCTGTAGAAGGATCTCACAGCTTTTACCTGCACTCTGGCTTAGTCCTTCTCATGAGGTGGCAACAGCTCTGATAATCATGAATGTTTTTATTTTTGTTACCAAGAAACTTTCCCTCCCTTTCATTGTTTAATTAAAAATAAAGACAAGGAAATCTAGCCAAGCATCTCTTTCTCTCCCCCTAAATCACCTTGATGTTTGTTATTCCAAACAGGCTCATTTTCCAGCTGTGCCTGGCTGATTCGTAGGTTAATAAAGAGATCCTTAAAAAAATTATTTCTACAGAATGAGACTCAAGGAGAAAATACTGAAAATGTCTTTCAAGCTGGTTCCTCTTGGATTACTGAATTTCTCTGTTTAGTCAAGGTATTTGCATAGCTGTTCAATCAAGTGCTTTTTTAGAGGTCATTTGCCAACACTATTGGGACCTCTCTGCCAAGGACACCTCACTCATCCTAACAGCCTCGCCATCCCCTCGTGTCTTGCTGCAGCTCAAGTCTCCACATTGACTCCCCATAACTAGGTATCTCTCATGTTTATCCCTTAGGCTGTGCCTGTTCAACAAAGCTCCTCTGTGCTGTTTTATTCTTGGCTCTTCCTCTTTTATCTTCTGGTTGCTCACATACCACTGGCTTCTTTTGGGCTGCCCTGCCTCTGCCTGCACCCCTACCACTTGGCTATCTGATATGTCCTGATGTTATCATCTGGGCCC
The DNA here is from genome assembly GCA_032357275.1 of Micropsitta pusio. Classification (NCBI taxonomy): domain Eukaryota; kingdom Metazoa; phylum Chordata; class Aves; order Psittaciformes; family Psittacidae; genus Micropsitta; species Micropsitta pusio. The sequence goes on from JAUELP010059745.1 coordinate 14,192, forward strand.
TCAACGCTGTCTTTCTATGCTGGCAGTAATACCTGATATTGGATTTTAGATTTCACTCATTTGTAAGCTTTGATCATTTCTGGAGATAATACTCAAGCCTCCTGGTTGTTTAGAAAGTCACTGTTAAAACTGCTTATGTGTAATTCATCTTCATGATGAAATAAGTTTCAAGTTCAACTCTATGGCAGAGGCCGAATTCCACCAGTGTAGAAGTAGGAGAAGTTATTATGACCTCTCATGCATTGGATGTTTACTGGATGATATATTCATTTTTACTGTCATGGGTAAGAGCAGAATGTAGGCTGGCACTGAATCTACCCATTAACTGTTTACACTCTAGCCATTACAATAAATGAATAACTACTTGTCCTGGGCTCAGCAGTAGCAGTCATTTTTTCTCCTTCTTAGTAGCTGGTGCAGTGCTGTGGTTTTGACTCTCGACCTGAGAACAACGCTGGCAACACCGATGTTTTTAGCTGTTGCTTAGTAATGTTTACTCTGACCAAGGACTTTGTGAGTCTCATGCTCTGCCAGGGAAGAGGGGAAGCAGGGAGGAGGCAGAGACAGGAGACCTGACCCAAACTAGAAGTATTCCATACCACACGCGTCATGCCCAGGATGTGGAACTGGGGGCAGTTACCTGGAAGGGTTAGATCACTGCTCGGTCGGGCTGGGTATCAGTCAGCAGGTGGTGAGGTGTTGTGTTCTCTTCCCTTGTTATTTTCCTTGTCATTATTATTATTGGTGATAGCAGTAGTAGTAGTTACTGGACTGTTCTTATCTCAACCTGTGGGAGTTATATTCTTTCAATTCTCCTTCCCATCCCTCTGGGAGTGGGGAGAAGGAGGGGGGGGAGTGAGTGAGCGGATTTGTGGCTGACTGGGCTTAAACCACAACACTACTGAATGCTGGAACCTTGGTAATGCTGCCACTGAAATAACAGTCACAAGAGTTAGTTGGCATTGATTAGAGACATCATCCTGGGCTCCTGTCCTCAGCAAAGACAACTGTTCACGCATGACAGTCAGACATTACTGAAATGGAGCTGCTGAAATACTAACTCTGGAATGCAAGGAACTGCAGGGATAGGAGTATACAACTGGAAGAAGCCTGCCATCAAACAGCATTAGAAGCTGTAGTGGCACTCAAAAATCTTGGGAGTATATTGAAAGCCCCATATGTAATAACATGTGAAGATTTAAATCATTTTTTAATGTATAAGATGTCAATCAATGAAGCACCATAGCAGCACAGACACCAATGGGCAGGAAGACAATAGGAGCGATAAAGGAGATGCTTGTTGCCAAAAGCCATTACCTCACCTGTCAAAAGCAAATCTGAAAGCTATCTAGATAGTTAATTACTAAAGGAGAAATAAATTGCTAAAATATAGTGCCTGGAGAATTTCTGTTCTTGGGAGATGCCTCCATCCTCAACAGAGTCTGTGTTTTTCCACTGTATGGTGTCACTGTGGAAAGAAGGCAAGAATTGGGTGCCTCATGTCACTCCAGTACATTTGATGCAGGTCTGAGAGCAGAGCCTGGCTAACACTCAACCACTTCTCTGCTCTCTCTCCTCTTGCTACCAAATGGAGCCTTTTTCTTTCATGAAAGCTACTGATCATCCTGCTTCAATCCAATGGCCTTCAGCAAAAGGATGACTTTCAGGCTTGTGGTCTGAGAAACCTCTTAATTTTCTCATTATTTTCTGCACTGAGTGCAGGAGGGCAGCAAAGTTCTGGCAACTAGCTGTCAGTGCCCTTAATCACAGTCTTTTAGAGAGAGATGCCCAAAGCATAATAATCAGGCTGAAATTATAAAGCTACTCCTGTCACACAGTTTACAAGTTCTGAGTTGAGCTGTTTGTGCTTTTCTGGTTGTTTTCATTTTGCAAAGCAGCATGCAATTAAAATATTCATATGCATATTTCAGCCCATTTAGGACCAAATCCTGTTAGATGCTGAGCAAAATTTGTATAGTGCTGAGAGATCTCAGCTGCCAAGGGAAGTGGGAGGAAGCTCGGAATCTGAGCTGCCCAGCATCTGGCAGAGTGCCTTAACATTGATTTGTTCTTATGTTAGGATAAACCTGGCAAGGAATAGAGAAGCAGTTTAGGGCTCGATTAACAAACAGCCTTTTAAAAATGTATTTCACTTTCAGCCTTAGGCTTTGCCTTAGGGCTAGCTCTGTTCACAGAGCTAAGACTAGAAGAGCAAAGCTGCTTATATGCATAATATCCTGTAAACAGTCATCCCCTCTATAATAAGGGCAATTCTAAACTGCTTATATGTAATATACTTAACTCAATGTCACAGACAACTCTGGAGAGAACACTTATCAGGGTGGTATAGGGTCAAATTATTCAGTAGAATATCTATGATTGACTTTTAATTTTTTGTTTTGTTTTTGTTTTCATAGTGTTTGAGCCAGAGCAAAGTAAATGAATATCTTTTGGGTTTGGGTATAAAGTAGGCTGGGCTGAAGGAGTCATAAGGCTCCAGACTAGGGCTCAAGAGGACTGTTGCTTTGTCTCCTGGGCATGAAGAATATTGGGGTGCAGAGATCAGAGCTCTCCAGCTATTGAAATGTGCATTAGCTGCATCTATTAATTATGTTAGTAGACACTTCTTTGTTTCCTGTTGCACTTCTCAAAAGTCCAGAGGGTCTATGCTATACCTATGAGTAGTTTTGAATGACTTGTGTAACCTTACAAAACCTTATGTTATGGCAAAGAGGAAATGTTGTTGGAGAAGCAGTGGAAGTAATCTCTGCAGAGTGACTGTGACTCGGGCCATAGTCCTGTGACTCACCTTCTGGGAGGAGTTAGTGCCTGGAGAGAGGATGACACACTGCTCCTCTCCCTGTCTACAGATCATCCAGGAGACAGGAACAGACTCTTCAGTGCATTGCAATCCTTGTAATTCCTTAATGGGGTCTATTGCAATGCCACCCTTGGCTGAAATTTATGAGGTTTTGCAGAGGTCTTTGTGCAGAAGTTGAAGCTGAATCAAAAGAAGGGCAAGACAAGCATTCTTCTGCTTTATCTTGCTAAGTTGGTTTCTGATTATCTGACTTTGAGATCTTTTTGCTCCTCTTTCCATTCAAGACAAATTCAGCTGTTATCAAGAGAGAATAAATCCTTCCAGAGTTTAGTGATTCACTGTGAGTCTACATTCAGTTTGTCTATACAGTTTCCCTAAGTTGTTATGACAGTGCCAAAATAAAGATCTATTTATGTTTTGTTGTTGTTGGGATTTTTTTGTTTGTTTGTGAGTTGTAATCTTTCTAAATGAAGCTGATTCAAGGTTTCTCTGCACTGTAAGCAAAACTAAATTTTGCTGCCCCAAATATTCATCTTGGAGCCACTCTTGCCGTGAGGAAGAAAAGGATAAGCAAAACAGATATGTGAAGAAATGTTGCGCAGTGAGAGAATGAGCCCTGGGGAACCAGGCTTGCTGATTTTGCTTCTGCAGGAGAAACAGGAAGCAGGGCTGAGGTTTGGGAAGGAGTTCCATCTTATTTCTTTGGCAAGGGAAGCCACAACAGTCAACCCACAAGCTGAGTCTATACAAGCTACCATAATTTTGAGCTATCCAGCTAACTGATCTCTAAGAGAAATGCAATATTATTTTCTTAAATATAGAAAAGACAGCTTCTTTCTTAAAGACAGCTTCTGTGCTGAACTTATACTCAAGACACAGCATGGAATGTAGGCTGAGGAATGGCATTCTTGTTCTGGTTTTCACCATTTCTCTGTGGTATTCACGTTCAAGTCTGTAACAGAAGTTGGTCTAAGGGTGATGGTAAGAAATGAAAACATTCAATTAGGCTCTTACAAAGGTTAGATGAAATGTAATTTTTTGGTTTAAAAATTGTATATTAACTGCAGAAGTTGAGGCTTAAAAAATAAGTCTGATATGTCACTTTTGTAAGTCCTAAGAGTCCCTTCGAATGTCTCTTTGAAGGTTAATTTTTCGTAAGCTTATGAATAACATGCATGTTTCATGAAAGGTTGATTAATGACTGTAAACAAGCACAGGATCTCTTAAACCTATCCAGATGGTAGTAACTGATATAAGTACATAAAATAAATAGGACATGGAACTGTTGGAACGAGTGCAGAGGAGGACCACAAGGATGATCAGGGGACTGGAGCACCTCCTGTATGAAGACAGGCTGAGAAAGTTGGGGCTGTTCAGCCTGGAGAAGAGAAGGCTGCGTGGAGATCTCATAGCAGCCTTCCAGTGTCTGAAGGAGGCCTACAGGGATGACGATGAGGGATTCTTCATCAGGGATTGTAGTGACAGGGCACTATTGCCACAATTGATAGCAAATTACAATTATTGGATGAGTAATGGGTTTAAACTTGAACAGAGGAAGTTTAGGTTAGATGCAAGGAAGAAGTTCTTTACTGTGTGAGTGGTGAGGCACTGGAATGGGTTGTCCAAAGCTGCAGTGAATGTTCTATCCCTGGCAGTGTTCAGGGCCAAGCTGGTCAGAGCCTTGTGTGACATGATCTAGTATGAGGTATCCCTAGTATGAGGACCTTAAGGTCCTTTCCAACCCTAACTATTCTATGATTCTATGAAATATGATAATAACTAGCACGAGGGACAAATTTTTGGAACAAACTTCTTTTGCCAGCATGCAGTGTTTTCTGATACTTATTCTTTCTGGGGAACTGAAACTGCAGTTTTTATCCAGATTATGTAAATTAAGTTTTGCACTGGAAATTTCATTTTATTTTTAAGATGTGTGATATGAAAAAAACCCCACCAAACTGTAATATTTAAAATTTCCCTGTGAAAAGCCACTCAGATTTTAAACAGGAGTTACAATTAAGTATTACTGTCAGCTGAAGATGGATTGTCATTTTTTCATCTTTGCTGAGACAGGATTTTTTCCCACTGTCCAGGATACTCAAGTGCTTTGTCTTCAGGGGTGAAGTCCTTGATTTTCTTACCATGATATATTCTGATGTGGCACCTGCTGCTGTTCTTGGTAGACTTATTTATAATCACAGATCTAATAACAGGGGCATTGACTGATTTTTTTTCCTTGTTCTGTTTCATAGTCTGCCCCTATCATTTCATATCTTAAGCTGATAGGGCATGAAATTGTCTACCAATTTGCTTGTGCAGTGCCTGGTAGACCTGAATTCAAGTGGGATTTCTCAGTGTTATGTCCATCATAATTAGCTGTTCATGCTGCATCAGCAGGAGCAACTCTTCTAAATTTGTTCAGAATTGTCAAACACTCATTTTATGCATCCCTTTCAGTCACAGACTGGCTACCTTTTTTGCTAAACATGCAGAGATACTGCACATATTTATCTGTGATGCTTTTTTCAGCTTTGCTTGCATAATCTCCTTTCATTTACTTCCTTTTCTCTACCTTTGTATTCTGCTTTGTATGTCCATTTATCTCCTTCTCAAGTAAATGATTCAAAACCTTTTGTGGTATATTTCACAAAGTCCCAACTGACAGCCTTTGTTTGGTTTCTGTGCAATTGGACAAAATCCTGACTGTGTTTAGTAGAGTTGCTTGTGGTACAGATTAGGACAGAACCATTTTGTTATGTGTGTAAAATCTCCAAAAATCACTGCATGATAAGGAAAGGAGTGGTTAACAAGGGGGTCCTCTGGGTCTCTTGAAAAACTTCCAGTGGTTTCAGAAAAATTCCAGAAAAATTCCAGGTCAGGTGAGTAATACTTCACTGACATCACCCCTGGTACTTTAATATTTCCAAATACTGTTTCATTTAGAAAACAGGATGACAAAGATTCTTGCAAATGAGAGTGGGGCTGATAAAGAATCATGACATTTCAGCCTTTCAGGAAATGATGGCTGTTGAGTGTGTGTAGAAGGATGAGCTTACTGTTAAGAAGCACAGTTTGTAATCTTAGCCTGTGATCCTTTTCTACCTGCACTATAGATTTCTTGTAAATCACTTTATTTCTCCCGGTGCCTATAGCAATGCAACTTCTTTACCTTGCAAAGAAAGTTGAGGCAAGGCTGTGTTTCTCTTGCAAAGCAGTATAGTATCCATTTGTTAAGAATAAGTTTGGAATTCATGGACTGAAGATACCTTTTTTTTAGCTTTTATTTCCTTCCCATGCAAAATACTTGCACTCCTGACCCCTCTTTCATCCACCTCATGTTCTGGTCACTTGTCAGTATAAACAGTCTCTGAGTTGGCAATATTTCATGCAGGGCCACTTGCACTATCTTCAGCTTCTCTGCAATTAATATTCTGTCCTGTCACTTAAGTCCAGCCTTGTGTTCCTAATGTCAGGCTGGCTTTGTTTAATATGACCGGCAAAGTAGCATATGTTTCTAAGTTGAGTCTCACTGCCATTTCTGGAGGTATCTCCCGTTAATCAAGAAGGCTACTTTGTCATAGTGCAGCTAATGTTATCACCAAACTTTAAGTACAAAGGTGGAATAATAATGACTCCTCTTTCACTAAATGGAGTTAACACAGCTGAATAGCTTCCCTGATAGTTTATTATATTAGTCTTTCAGAACACTGACTGACTTGTTTTTATTACCAAGAAAGCTTTTGTTTTATGAAAATTACTTAGGACCACAGGTCAGTGTTTTTCATGTCACATCTCCATAAGAAGTACATTGCTTCATTATACTTTGTATTCTGCTACTGCAACCTATATGTCACTTAAATTTATTTGTCACAATACCACTGCCAGGCTGCCGTTAAATTGTTAAGGGATATTCAGGAAATGTTGTTGTAGTAACCTTTAGAGGAAGACATATGGAAATGGGCTATATCTGTTGATTAACTTTTTGATATGCAAACTTTCCAAGGTGTAAGGCCTGGTATGGATCACTACATGTGAGCAGAATATTTAGAGTGATGATGATCATGGTTTTCTTTTTCTGTGAGGCAACAGACACTCTAAGTTTGAATTACCTACGTATTTATTTAAGCTAGGAGACTAAAATGTTGAAGAACAAAAATGAAGTCCATAGAATAACCAAAATATATGTCTATCTTCTGTCACTTCTCACCTAAAATAAAATGGCCTATGACGCCTGCCTGTCTTGACAATATTTAAAAATCACAAATCACAGAAAATTAACAGACAGCATGAAAAATACATAACAAAGTAACAAAAAAAAAACCAACAACAAAAAAAAACAACAAAAACCATGTCGATCAGTTTAAGAATCTATGGGAAAAGCTCCTGAAGTGTTTTAATCTAAGTTGAATCAGGGATCCCAGGTCTTGGACAGGTCATCCTTCCCTTTGGAGAAGGAGCTGTCAGAGAAGAGGTCACCAGCTCTGAGCTAACACCCTGAGATAGTTCCCAGACATGTCCCAGGAGGCAAAAAATGGACTGCAGGCAGATAAACTGAAGCTGTGAAGGATTAAGACTTCCTGCTACAGACACTATGATCTCCATAGCAAGGTTAGTATGTCAAGGGATATTTAAATATTGCTTGTTCATACTTTAGGGCTGCTCTGGCTTTCTGAAGCTAGAGCTCTTAATATTGATCCCATAGTAATACAAATACTTGCAGATGTCATAGCACAGTCCTGCTGAAGAAAGAGGCTCACTGCTTTTTTCTTGCTAAGCTTTACCCTGCACTTGTTCCATTACATGTTTTGGTTTGTGGCTGCTCAGATTCTTGTGGCAGTATAAAGGAACATGCTGATTCTTTTGGAGGGCTGCATGGTAATATATTGTGTTGTCAGAAATAATGACTCCCAAAAGTGACAGGCTGGAAGAAATAAATTGACCAGTACTAGCCCTATTGGTTCCCTGTCCTTGCCTAAGTTTGTGCTTTTGGGTGAATCAGTCATAATCTCCCAGCACTCTCTGATTTTGCCTGTCTTCCTGTCTGGATCATTAAGATCTAGATTTTATAAGCTTTGGACAGTAGTAACTATACTTGTCACCGATACCTCAAAGGAAGCTGAGATTTGTGTCAGGTCCCAAAGCCTTTGTCTTAAGAGATAATACATATGCTTAACAAAAGTTAACTCTGACTTGAAAGTATCTAGATTACTTTTGGGGACTTAGGCATCTCTGATGGGCAACCAAAGGCAGGTAGTCAGTCTTGTTTCTCTCTGTATTTTTGTTTATCCGTTTATGTATGAAGCATAATTCTTAAGACTTTTGTACTTAACTACAAAGAGTAGTATTTTTCTTAAATTACAGCAGCATTCAGCTGTTTCCTATAGTCTGACATGATTTTCAAGCACATGGAAATTTTACAAATAGGACACCTTTGT
>JAUELP010059989.1:7811-18325 GCA_032357275.1 Micropsitta pusio
GGTTGTTTCGTTTAGTCTTTAGGTTTAGGAATAAGGATTAGGCAAGTGGTGGGTCAAAAAAACCAGCTTCAGCTGATGTCCTTTTTTGTTACATGCTGAGATTTCAGCTCGCTGCATTGCTGTTGCACGAGTGCAGTTTATACCCATGTTGCCACCCTTGTCTCATGGCTGTGAGCCCTGGTGGGGAGTCTGCTTTTTCATCTTGCATGCAGACTAAAGCAACGTGCCTTGGCCTCTGACTGGTGTCTGAGGGTGGTGCTGCAATGGGGAAAAATAAAATGATCATCTCAGATCCCCCTCGCCTCTCATGGACCTCCCACTTTTCGATTCCTTTCAGAGAATATATATTTCCTGAGAAATTCAGGTTCATGGCAATGACTGCTATTTATTATGTATAAATGAAGTGACTAGTTTCAATAGCTCTGTTTCCCTGAGTGTATTATATCCCCTCCCAGTTCCGTTTGCTATGTGTTTGTAGTGGCATTTCTTGGCCTTTCCTAGACAGGTTAACCACTTTTGATGGTCATACAGTGAACAGGTAAGACTTTTTTCTAGGGCCAAGTAAAATACAGGGCTTGACAGAACCACTGGTTGGTTTTCAGTCTGTGTGAGGATGCTAGCTAGTACCAGCCCTCTGGCCAGCCCTCAGGACTTTGGAGATAGCTAAGGAGATACAGACTGATGGGTTCATTAGGTAAGACAAATCAGAGCTGAATGCAGTACTGCGGGTAGGGACTCATGAGAGTGGAGCAGAGGAGGAGAATCCCCTCCCTTGACCCTCTGATCACACTCCTTTTGATGCAGACAAGTGCACAGTTGGCGTTCTGGGCTGCAGGCACACACTGATGCTCATGTTGAGCTTCTTATCAATCAAACTTGAAATTTGGAAAAAAATGAAAAAGTTTTATTATAAACCCTGGAGAGCAGGACGCTGGCTCCTAGGATCTGCAGGCCAGTCAAATGGATAGCGGGGCTGCAGTCTGCCACTGTGCTACCCTCCTTGATGGTAAAGCAGCCCTCCTCTAATGCGATGCCTTCTGTGGACAGCGGTCAAATGGGGCTGAGCATGAGGCAGTGCTTCTGAAAGCAGCGTTAACTTTCAGAGGTGATCCTTCCCTGGGGATGGGGGTGCCTGCCATGCCCCCCTTCGGCATGCCCCCCGCGCCCCCCCCACCGCCCCCCCAGAACTGAGCAATACCACCGCGATGAGGGGGGGGGTGGTGGTTGGGGGTTTTCCAAACTCATTTGTTTGTTTGTGTGATCTGGTATTTTTTAAGCTCACTTAACTTAATTCATTTGAAAAAGGGGGGCGGGGGGGAGGGGGAAATACCAAACCCTGTAACTTCCACATCTGTTTAGCTTTTGTAGCATGTCTCTTTTGCTGTTAAAAGGGCAAAGGTGCTAATAGCATGGTGGAACTGTATACTGTGTTTTTCCTCTTAAATATAAAACATGAGTAGTATTTTGCTTTTAAGGAAAATCCTTCTGGGGAAGGAGAAGGAGGTGCAGAGAATTCTGAAAATAAAACCATAACTGCATGAGTTTTTTTTTCTTGTGGATATTGTTTGCTCAAATAGAGGACTCTGGTTCTGTAGTGATGCTGCAAGGCAGAGTATTAGCAAGAGGTGGTTTAGAGTTTGGTCAATCTGATATTCTTGTAATTAAAAAAAATCATATTTGTTTCTAGATTTTGGATTCACTTTGTGGTTTTGCCTGTGCAGTCTAAAGGGAGAAGCACTCACATCCCTGAGGAGAATCAGAGCAGCAATAGCTGTGTGATAACATCAGACAGCAGGAGGTCCCCAAGCATTTTGCCACCCCTGCAGCCGGGTCACAGCAGTATCTTTCCCAAGGCTTGTCACCTTTCAGAGGCACCTGAGATCAGGCAGAGAGAAGGCAGGGGAAATCCTTGGTAGGCAGAAGGTAATTGTTTTAATAGGCAGATATGTGGAGTGGTAGATTTAATGTGCCCGTGCTTTGCAGGTGGTGGTAGGAGCGAGGGTTAGGCTAGTTAAACACTGCATGCAGCAGCGTGAGCTGAGTTCTGGAATTTAATAGATGTTGATAGACCTCTTTGTGCTGTGCATGTTTTCTGCCAGTGCTTGGCCATGGTTAAGTTCTGCAGCTGGGGCAGGCAGAAGCGTGTCCTGATGTGCTGTGGGAAGGGGTTAGAGCTGCCCAGAGGCTGCAGAAGGGCAGCAGATCTACCTTGGGAACAGCGGGAACACAGAAGTGTAATGGCCCGGCTGTTGGCTGGGGGTGAGTGGGAACAATGTGACTGAACAGGTTTGTGCTCACTTCCTCGTAACCTCAAAGATGAGATAATACAGAAACCCAGGAACATTTGCCAGCGAGAACAGTGAGGCTTCCTTTTAATTGCCCCTGTGCGTGTCCTGCAAGGCAGGAACAGCTGACTTGACATTGCCTCTGCCTGCACGGCTGAAAGCAAATCCTTCCTGCTCGAGGAATGGCACTGCTGAGCTCAAGTTGTGGTGATGCATGCTACCCCCTGGGCTTGGCTCTGGGGTTGCTGCCTGTGCATGCACCCTGCACCTGAAGCTGCTGTGTGTGCCATGATTTCCCAGGTCTTTCCTGTTCTCCTCCTTCTCCTCTGAACTTCCCTGCATCTTAGCTTTGAGCAGAGTGGGTAAAGACCATGGCTTAATGGCTGAATAGCTGGGTTAATGGCTGAATAGCCAGTTTAATGACCACTGAAGAAGCTGTGGCCGCCCCATCTCTGGCAGTGTTCAAGACCAGGTTGGACAGGGCTTTGAGCAACCTGGTCTAGTGGAAGTTGTCCCTGCTGTGGCCAGGGGTTGGAACTAGAGATCTGTTTACCCCCCTTTTCTATGGATATCATGCCTAGCATAGCACACCCTAGATCAAGGTCTTGTATATCTTAATAGCTTTCTTCAACACAAAAAAAGGAAATAAATGTGACCTGCAGTCTCATCTTCATGGTGCTCATGCATATTTGAGTGTGAGCCCAAGTTTATTACCCTTCAGTGGTGGCTAGCTGCAGCCCATGTGCCTGCGATGCTGTGGTGGCTGGCACAGTAGGCTGAAGCACAGCCCCAGGGCTCAGCAGCAGCATGGGATGAGCTCTGTAAGAGCCAACCAGCACTTCTTCAGAAGGCCAAGTCCTTGTTTACAGACTAGTTATTACCATAAGGTAGTATGTAGTAAGTAGGTAAGTACATAAGTAAGGTAGTATTTCTGCTGGGCAAGACCTACCAGTGGCTATAAATCCAGTAGTTCTGGTGAGCAGAGGATGCCAGCAGATGAGCTGGCATGGCTGACTTCCAGGGCTTCACCCTGCTTGATGCTGCGTATAAGAAGTGGAAATAAATTTGGAATGCTGTTCTGCTGTATTGTTACTCAATTTCTGTAACTGCTGTGCCTTCATATTATCCCCCAATGCATAATGCTCTTTTGATTAGGGAGGCCAGCAGTAAGGTTCCTCAAAGGGGCTACCTAGTTTCTAGGCAGGTGTTGCTATGAAAGCTGTACTTTCTCATTTGTAATATGGAGATGCCCTCAAATTAAGTCATTCCTTACCCAGTCTAAACTTTCCAGTGTATAGTGTTGAGGGGAAACAGAATCCTGGATCACATTGTTCCCCCCTCAAAAAAAAAAAAATAAATTTGAAATAGTGATGTATGTATTTTAAATATTTTTTCTGTTTCTCTTTGAGCATTTCAAACTTCATGAAACATAATTTCCTCAGTTTTTATTGACGTCTACAAGTACTTCTTTTTAACAAAAAAAGAAGGAAGTGTGGATTCCGATGTAATCATGTGACTCTAGGAATTGGGTGCTCATGAAAACCACTGATTCCTGTGAGAACTGGCAATGCTCAGGGTCATCCTGTGGTCCAGCAGCTGAACTGAAATGAAGCAAAACTTCCTGACTCCCCTTTCAGCATTACTTCCCCATCCCTTGGTGTCTGTCTTGTAAGAGATCTGGATTGAGTTGCTTATGGCTTGTCTTCTGGTGTGTGGATTATTTTGTAGTTCATATGATAGAAGGTGTTCTTTGTTACATGGTGAAACTTGCAGATCTGTGATCCTGCAGCTCTCAGTTGCTCTTCGGATTACATGTGAAGATGGTCTCTTGCAGAAGCCTTCCATATTGGTGCATGCTTTGCTTGGACATGCTTTGGAGATGCTTGAGTAATGCTGCTGCTGGACCTTTCTTTGCGTTTTAAAACTAAGAGGGCCTTGCTGCTGCTAGTAGCATGAATCAGTGCCAGTGCAAATTCTAACGTAAAAAGTCCTATCTAAACTGTACTGCGTACTCTTCTTCCCAGACTCTTTGGTTCCTTGCGTTTCCCTTTCTGGGGTGGTTGGGATTGGGTTTTTTTGAGCTATTTTCTGACAGTCTGTCATGGGAGGCTTGGCCTGGCTGGTTGATGGAGGGGATGCCTGCTGTTTGTTTTCTTGCCAACCTGCTTTCTGCAAAAGTAACTTGAGTGCCTCTCCACATTGAACAGGATCAGGCTTGAGTGCTTAGAGAAGCACAAGTGCTCTGGTAATACAGAAATGAGGTTCCTGCACTGTTTGTGGCTGCTGGGACAGGAATTACAGAACTCACTTGGGTGCCCCTGAGCTCAGTGAAGCCAAAAGCCAGGAAAATGCAAGTTACCCTTTGCTTAACTCTCCCTGGTTAAGTCCTATAGCAGCCGTAAAATGGGCTGTCTTCAGAGGGCAATGCTCTCCCAACATAAGCAGGCAAGCGAAGCCAGCATGTTTCTCTACAACGTGGGAGATATTATCCTGTGACTAAGCATAAAAGTTAAGAGATGGAAAAGGTCTTATTAGATCATTTTGTCCACCTCCCTGCTGGCATGCAGTTTTTCTCCCTAGTGTATATTTATTAATAGGCTGTTGGGCAGGCAGGAGTAGTTTACTTTGGGTCCTATGGAAGCGTAGCAGCCAGCCTGTGCAGGTGAGGGACTCTGCACGTGCGTGTCTTGACTTGCACGTGCACAAGTTGCTTGCAGCAACAGGATCTTGTAGAAAAGGGGCCAAAAGCTCTAGACTCAACGTTCTTTGCATGCTTGGAGCCTTCCCATTGACTTGCTGGGACTCACTTTGTGCAGGCATCAGCTTGAGCTTGTCTTTTTTTTTTTTTTTTTAATGCTGTAGGAATAAGCTAATTTTACTTTGATGGAGTAAGTGGCTTGAAAGCTTAATATTAATGGGGGGGGAGAAAAAATCAGAAGCCTTTTGGTAAGGAGAGGTCAGCCAGCTAGACATCTGCACAGCTGGTCTGGGCTCCATGATCTATGACAGTGGTGTGTGTGAAGCCTCCTGGAGGAGATGTCAGAAAGGTGCAGGTGGAATGCTATTGCTATGACAAACAGATCAGTGCTAGAGTTTCAGGCCAGAGCTTTGGGACCATCAACACTGCTTCATTTATTATTACTCAGTAACCATAGTGCAACCTCATACACGTGTATTTTTTTCCCTTACGCACTCCCCAATCTCATTTGCAGCTCGGAGCGCTCAGCATCTCCCAGATTGAAATTGCTGAGTGTTGAGTATAAAGGGACAGATTCTGTACTTAACTAATTCAGGGAAGGGCTAGGGCATGTGCTCAGCATAGGTAGGGCATGTGCTGAATTGCCTTCTTATGGTGAGACTCTGTTGGCTTTTGCATTTAGGGTCTTTGCTGGCTCCAGAGATGTCTCCTAGTCAGTATCAGTATGAGATGAATATTTAGGGTTAGAAACCAGGACTGTTCTGTGGTGCAGGTGAGCAACCAAACCTGTTCTGCCATCCGTGAGATGTTTTTGCTGGTGATGGCACTGTGTGGGGGGTGTGATGACCTGTTTCCTGACAGTATGGTGCATTTTGTGTAGTTTTCTGGAGGTCTTATGGGACATTGCTGAGCAATTACTCTGTTGAACTGGAAGAAGCTATCCCCTAGATCCACAAAGGTTAGGGGCTGGGTGTTTCATGGTAAGGACCATGTCCCTGGCACCAGTGGTCTTTCTCTTGGCATGTTCTGTGGAAGTGACAGTGTTGCAGATGACGTTTTCCAGGGAAACTTCCAACACTTGTAAATGAGCTCTGACACGGGCTTCGCCTCCCTTCCTTCAACCAGCCATCTTCCAGGGAGAGGGGAGCTGGAGAAGGGCATGCAAGGAGCAAATCTGCCTTATTATTATTTAATTTAGAGAGAACTTGGTCTAAAGATGTAAAAAGCAATTGCAAATGGTGTCTGGACACAGCCTCTCCTCATCAATTAGTGGCATTAAATGCTCAGCAGGGAGGATTAATTAGAAAACTGAAATCTTCCCATCATGACAGCCTTCTGGTTTCCATTCAAATGCAGCTGAAGAACTGGAAGGGCTTCTGTGTTTTGTTTTGATATGCAGGCATATGTTTCATTCCATCTTGGGAATTAATTCTGTCTGTAACGGAGCTGTGGGAGTCAATATTGAGTTGAATTGTGTTTTTTCCAGAGCTTTTTTCTAAAAGGAGCTGACTGTTTCCCCACTATGCAATAATAAGTATCCTGCTTTTGGAGCAGCTGAGCAGCTAGTCTTCCAGTTCAGAGGTGTTATGTGGCTGCCTTGACATTTCAGGGCTAGTCCATGGTCTCTGGAGAGTGATGGGCTTCTCTTCTCAGGGCTTATTTGCTTTGTTCCTGTAGGTGCATGCTTTTGGAGCTAGGTATGGATTGCAAAGGTCTGGAAGGTCTCCACAAAGCCATTGGAAAATAGGAGATAGGAGAGTTAACCGGACCTATCCCAGCAATTTAGGGTTAATCCAGGTTATCTGTGTGTGGCCCTTGGAGCTAACTCTGCATGCAGCTTAATTGCCAGAAGGGTTGCATTAATTTGGAAAGCAAAAGCAGTGGAGATTTGCACAGCTTCTTGCTCTTGTTATAATCATGTGCAATTTTGTACTGCTTTCTTGGTGATTTTCTTCTCTCTCTTGGTTCAGTATTGCAGAGACTGACTGGTTTCTTCTCCCGATGGGATTTTTAACCTTTCCAAGCCCGTTGGTTACTTCTTTTCTTCCTCCTTTGTCTTGAAAATGGACAGAGCAGAGTCCCTGGCAGCCATGGGTTCTTAAGCTAAATGGTGCTATCCTGAGAGGAAGCTGCAGGAGCGAAAGGAGCAATGCACTTTAGGGCACAGGTATGTCTCCGCCTCTGCTGCTTATCATTTTCCCTTCCTGCTTGTCTTTCTCAAAATAGGTTGGATAAATGTCCTCCTGCTTGCCAGCACCCAGGCATTTGAGCTGCAGAAAATCATTTTAATCTGTGCTTGAGATTATTCCTGTTTCAATTCAGATTTGTAATTGTGTTTAAATTGATTTGACTGAGCTGTCAGATTTCCAAGGTGCCTTTTCCGTCTGTTTCTGCCAAATGCATGGTAACACCCCAGAATTCATGTAAGTGTCCTGGCCTGCACAGCTCTCATTGACTTTGGGGCAATGTTGCTTGCAGTGACTTGCAGGACAGGAATGTCTTTCTTACTCTCTCTGTGCAAGTCTGACAGAGTACTTCAGATGTGTCTCCATTTATGTGTGCCATCACACAGGTTTATGACCAAGAAACCTGTGTGCTTATTAGTCATCTGAAGTGGATTGTTTTTGCTGGTTGCTTCTATCACACTGCTGTTTAAGAGGTGCCTATCTGTAGGCAGGTTATGCCTTTGTTCAGTCTAAAATGAGGGGTTTCACAAGTGAGCAGGACTGACTCCAGCAGGCTCAGGTTTATACTCTTCCTGGTGAGAGTATACAAAATCAAAACAAACTCTTGCTGGGCACATGCTGCTAAATGTGGGATGCCAGGTAACTGAGCCCACTTTTTTGTTGGTTTTGGGCAAGTTAACACATAGCCGTGAGTAGCACTTGGCAACAGGCAAAGAATGGAAGGGCTGATAGGGACATGCCTGCCATGAGGGATGTATGGGACATATATTGCTGCTCAGAGCTGCCTAGAGTAGGTTTGGTTTTTTTTCCCCCGTGTGGTCACAGGAAAGCTGGTCCAGGCTTGAGGAGCCTTGGCTGGAATTTGATAGGCCTAAATTTAGGTTTCTGCTTTGATACGGACTGCCTCTGGGGCTGACTTTCCGTGTCCTCGTCAGTCTGTTCCCCAAGTTATGTTACCCTATAGAGAGGCCACAGAATGTAATGCATTAAAGAGATGCCATTGCTTTAAGGTTAGTACATTAAATACCTAAGGTTAGTACATTAAAATACATTAAATACTGTAAAAATACATTAAAAGCATAATGTATTGAAGGTGGTCTGCTCTTAACAAAAGAAGACCTATGGCACAAGTGTAAGTTTTTTACTCCAAGATTTTAAAAGCATAAAGGTACTGGGTTCATAGTGTATTATCTTTAGGGTGCGTAGAGGGGCCAGACTCTTGGCCTCAATTCCTAACCAAAAGGTTTCTCTTCTTTCCTCCAGCCCAGGGGATGGTGGGGAAGTGCTTTGTGGAAATTAGTCCTGTTCAGTCTCTGTCTCCATGTCGAAGTTAACCTGTAACCTTTGTGTATGTTTGTTATTACAGGGTGGATGCTTGAGAGTGGAGGATAAGGCACAAGTGTCTGGGACCGGTGGAATGGAGGCCTGATGTAGATGGAAAGATGGGTAAGAACCAGATTCCCATGAAGCAATTTTCTGCAGCTTGCTAATTTTTGTTGGGGCTACCAAGTATGTCAACAGAGTGGGAGACATTGCCAAGATGGTCTGGCTGAGTATTACATTGTATTTCAATATGTTTTTCTTTGCCTTTTAGTAGCACCAAAATTGGACAAATTCTCCACTTATTGTCAGGGTGGTCTGGTGGGTCATATTCTGGGTGGAGCATCTTCCCAAGCCTGCCTTGTATTTCTGGGCAGAGTATCTTCATTCCCTGTATATTTTCTCCCAAGGAAGCTTCTGTTTCAAACAGAGCCTGACTATGTTGCTTTTCTAATGGGTGACCCGGATTACTTGCACCTTCTCCCTCTGCCACTGGAGCAGTTGTGTATCAGGTGCTATGTGTGTGGTGATGAGAGAGACTTTATAAGGAAAGTGGAAATTGCTTACAGCTCTGGAGGTACATAACAATCTTGATCTTATCTCTATTGCTAAAAAATGTCCTAAATTGGGACTACTTTAAAGTACTGAACTCCTTCATTTTTAGCATGTAATTAGGTCGGTGGTGTTCTCACATGAGCAGGTGATAAGTGTGAGAGTCGCAGCCCACCTTCAGCATCTCATACCACTGGCCATCAAGCAAGACATTACTTTGGCAAAATCGTACCTTGCTTGCAGAAAGATGTCCATTCTGTGCTACTGTGCTTGTAACCCATCACACAGGTGGGCACAGCAGCAGGGTCTTCCTGGTGTCTTCCCATCCCCAGTAAAGGACTTCCCAGGAGACACATGCCTTACTGACAGCAGCACTGCTGGGTTTGGGGTTCAGCCAGTGTTTCATGCATTTATGAGCAAGGCAAAGTGTGAGAAAGCTCTTTACAGAGTGAACACTGACCACAGAAACAATTCCAAAGAGGTCTACAAGCCATTTTGTTAGCTAGTAGCAGTTCTAGCAACTGTAGGGTTTTCTGCTCCTTTTCTTGAATTTTGCTGAAAAGAGAAAGCTCAACAAATTGAAGAGCAAGGCCAGGTTCTACATCACATGGATGTCAGTGCTTGATGAACATGTGGAGCTAGTCGAGCTTGGATTGTCCTGTTCCCTTCATCAGAAGAAGTAGGTTCCAGAGGAGCCTAAATTTATCTCCTGAAATGGCTTCCTGACCTGCTGATCCAAGAAATGAGAAGAGATCTTGGAGGAGTCCTGGTTGAAGCTGAGCATTTCACTTTTACATTGGCAGTATTGCCAACGCAGTACTCGATTTATTTTCAAGAAGGAAAGTTCAGACTTGCTTTGAGCAGGGAATGAGTTGCTGGCTCCAGTCCAGCTCTCATCAGAGTTAATTTGTTGACAACTTACACAGTGTGGTTGGTACAAACTGCACAAGGTACCTTCAAACTGTCAACATAATACAGAAGCACTGGGGAAACAGTAATTTGTGGGAGCACTGTAGTGAAGAGAGCACCCTTTTGCAAAGCTCTGTAACTGTGTTTTGGGAAGGCAAGCTGGATCAGTAGGACTCTTGTGCAGATTTGCAGTTCTGCTTACACTTGTGTGTGAGCAAAAAGTGCTGTGCGTGTCCCCTTCCCCAGATGTCCTTGCTCAGAGCGTTGCTGTAGTTTGTCACTAACAACATCAATGCCTGTGTAGGGACCAGTTAGCTCTGCCAGGCTGCATTCAGAAAGGATTGTGATGCAGTGCTGAGTCTCTGGATTGACTGTTGGGGTGAGAACTGATGAAGCAATATGTATCTTGATCAGTGTTACCAAGTGGTTTTTGTTAAAGGATTGTTGCAATAACTTTTCTGATGTACAGAAAATAAGGCTAAATTGAGGTTTTATTAAACACACACACACATACCCCCCTGTGTGTGTTTCTTTCCTCTACAATTGGGATAATAGAGCATTTTC
>JAUELP010060179.1:2565-20735 GCA_032357275.1 Micropsitta pusio
TGGTTCCCTAAGGGTCCTTTCTGGCCCCAGTGCCCCAACCCAGCCCTTCAGTCCTTCTGTATCTATATAAAGATGCATGCATGTGGCTTTGCAATTAGCTCATGGGTGTAATATCCACACACATTTGCACAATAGGGGAGAGAAAGAAAGAGAACAAGAAATGCTTGTGCCTACACTCCTAGATCAATTCCATGTAATATTTGTCTCCTCTAGTTCTGTTCTTGACAGAGTTCTAAATACCCACAGTCCCACAAGGCACGGGATACCTGCCTTCTAGGAAGGCACAAGCGTATCTGGGGCAATTACTCCTACCCTGTGAAAGAACAAGCCCAACAGTTGTGACTTGCAACAAAGGGGTTAGGAAGCATTGAAGAGGTAAGAAAGTGAAAGCCAAAAGCCTGCCGTACAAGTCCTCTCTCTGGTACATACACATACCTAGTAACACACTTCCACAACAGCTCAGAAGACAGCCGTCTCTGAAAAGCTCCTCAAGGGCAAGTACTACATCCAGGCTAAGCGGGTCTGCCAAACACCTGGGCAAAGCCTAGATCCTGTCCCAAACTACTTTTAGGGCATAATCTCTGACATATTCATCCACCAAAGACAAAAATGGTTCCACAGGAGCAGAGGAGGGCTTGGGAAGCCACACACAGCGCTGCTAAAACAGCAGCAGCTGCTGCTCAGCGTGGGCCATTTCCCTTTATTTTCCCACTGGGAAACCTCCTCTAAAGGCAACAGGGTTTGCTGTGAGCTTCTATTCCTCATCCCCCTCCAGCACTAAACCATGGCACGTACCTGCTGCATCCTGCAGACACCAAGGGAGCAGGTCACGGCTGCTGGGAGGTCCTTGCCTTGGAAGGGGCCAGGATGGCAGCCCAAGGGAACGCAGCTAGGGACAGCAGGCACCAGGGGTGGGGTTCCCTGGGCTGTGCCTCCCCAGCCATCCCACTGCGGGCACCGCAGGACAGGCTGTGCAGCAGCCACAGCCCACAGAGGCTTCTGCAGGCCCCGGCTGCCCACCTGCCTTTATCAGCAGGTCCCAGTGGTGACATCACAATGTCCCACCTTGCTGGTTGGCTGCTGGCTGGGTGACAGTGATGATGTCACATTTGCCCTGTCACATGCTCCCCCGGGACCCCTCCTCTGTCTGGTGTCCCAGCCCAGCTTTTCAGGCTCCACCACTAGACCTTACAGAATCCCAGCCAAGGGGCAGCCACCATGGCAGGGAGACACAGGGGTAGCACTGGTTAGGGCAGGGAAGAGCGTAAACTGAGGGGAGCTATAGGAGGAATTTCCTTCCATCAACAGGAAGAGAATTAACTGCAGGTAGAAAGGGACAGGGAGGGCTGGCAGGTTGGAAGGCTGTCCCAAAGGCTAGCAGGCATGGGTGAAGCATGAGGAGCCTGAAGAAGTCCCTGGATGGATAGGAATGGCTTAGCCAAGGCTTATCGTGAAACAGAGCAAGTGGAATAGCCATTAGCACTCCTGCAGTAGCATGATTTCAACACTGCACTCTGTGCTGAAATCATGAATCTGTCAATGCTGCTGAGGAGGCTCCTGGTCCTTTCTTTTCTGCTTTTCCCCTTCCCTTAGAGAGAGAAGTATGGCTTCTCATACAGCAGTCAAAGCCTCTCCTCTCTTTCCTGAGAGGTATAAATGCAGAGGTAAAAAGATGCACACAAGGGAAGGCACACTCCAGCTTTGTCTAGGCTCCCTAGCATTTTAACTCACGTTAATTGCTCCCCAATTAGCTGGAGTTAGCTACCGCATTTGTATACACCATTTGAGACACTCCACAAACATTTGTTCTAAGACACATATGTAAAATAGTTAAGTGGATGCTAAGGCAATTAGGCATAATCTTATTACTTGCCTTTCTGGCATCTCCCTTTTCCCCCTTGCTGGAGAGTAGGCCAGAGCTCTGTACTTGCAGGACTTCTTTTCAAAAGGCACTACAAAGGTAAACCTTAAGGCTATTGCATGCAAACCCCTGATAAGGTGTTATTAGTTCCCAGCCAACTTTCAAAGACAGAGTACAGTGGGATTTTATAGCAGCAGACATTTAATGCACACAGAATCCACTAATGTCCCAGGCTGTGCCTCCTTTAAGGCTGAGAGCAATCACCATTTCCTTTTGCAAGCATGCCATTCAGCTGCTTTGGATGACCAAACCTTATCCTAGGAAAGTATTTCCCTAACAAGCCAGCTCTCATCTAAATTCAGAATTACACCAGTTTTGGAGCTAACCCTCCCAGCACAAACAAATTTCAGAATTATTCACAGAAATTTTCAACATTTTCCTTCTGGGTGGGAAAGAGAGAAAGAATTTTAATATTCCTACCATCCTAATGCCCCAAACTGTGTCATTTCAAGCTGTTTGAGCATTAAGATGCATTTTCCTTTGTCTTAGAAAAACCAGAGGAAAGTTAAACGCCTCTGTTATTTGCTACAGGCTGTGCTATATAGATCGTATCTGCCATGATTTAACTCTGCTTTGTCAGAAGGAAGCCACCATCATGTACCATTTTACTCTTTTCTCTATATAGAGCTATCTAAAGAAGAGGGCAAAAATTACACCATATACACACACACACACACCCCACTCTAATAAAGAAAATAATTTTTTTTGTTTTGGAACTAATTAGAAATTTAAGAGTTCAAGCCTAGTAAAAATGAGATTTTCTTGCTCTGGTCAAAATTTTACTTAAAATCCTTCACTTCCATTTTTTTGATAACAGGCAGGGGTAAGGCAAAAGCTGAGAAATTGCTTTTTGCACTAAAGATCCCAACCTTACTTCAGCTATCTCTGTGTGCTTGGCAAAGCAGTTCACCTGCGTCTCAGGCAGATGATCTTTAGCCCAGATATGCTGTTCTGCACACACCAGTTTTAGCAGGCAGAAATCACTCAACTCATTTACAGTTACATGGTGCTGAGGGATGATGGCAGAGCACCTCAAAGAAACCAGGCTTCTGCTTGCCATATGGTAGGTAAGCCACAGGCGGTGGCAGCCAGCACTGACCTGCCCTGCTGCTGCTGAGGGTACAGGGCAGTGATGGGACTCTGCTACACGTGTGCATTCAGATCAATGAAAGTCTTAGGTAGAGTTTGCTCTCAAAAAGGAGGGAAAGAAAATATAAAGGGAAAAAAAGAAAAAGTGTGCTTTGAACCTCATGGCAACTGTCAGAAGTTCTCTCAAGTGGAAAAACACTGCACTGATAGCATACTTTGGTTTTACCACAAGATAAACTTGGTGATGTCAGCCCCAGGCTCAGCTAACTCAGATTGACCTGACCTAGTTTACTTAAAGGAAAACCCCAAAACAATCAACCAAACACAAACCTTACATAAAACAACCCGATATTTCTGTGGGTTTTGCCTCTATTAAACCACATTACTCAAAATTAGAAAGAGAAAAAAGATGACTTCAAATACACCAAATCATTTCACAAAGATAACAAACCACTCCTTTCCCACATCAAATTTAAGTCTGTAACTGCATAGTCAACCACCATGCCCATCTGCCCCCCTGAATTCTTGTAATTTTACAGCAATACATTGCCTGGATCAAACCCCAAACACCAGGATCTACCCTGCTTGCTTCTCTTCCAGAGACGCATGACAGCGTGCTGGGCAGGATGCAGATGACAAATGCTGACCCCGCATACATGGAAGGCCACGTGTTGTACTCAGTGTGGATGCATATTTGAAGGAAGGAGACATTTAACATAAAATGCAAGAGCCAGCTGGTGTGAAAGGAGGGTGGAAACTGCGGAAAACTCATGTACCCTGAGACTCACCGCCCTTGGCCCACGTTCTGGCTCCAGTGTGGGCAACTAAATGCTGCTTTGAGGAAGGAGCAGCAGCTCTTCCATTTACATACATTAATCCATGGAAGTACAGGAGGCATTATCATTTGCCAGACTTGTTTGCATAATGAGGAACTCTCAAGAGAAACTTCTTGGAGAAGTGTTGCCTTGAACGTGCGGTGTTACCACAGCATTTCTATTCAGATCCATCCCCTTCTTCCTGACACGTATATCCACTCAATGAAAACGTGAAGTCCCTGCAAGAACTCCTTGGAGCAGCTCCTGTGCCATGTTCTCAAAGGATTTTCAGGCCCTCCAACGCTCCTCACATCCAGCCCTGCTCACTCGGCCCTTGACTTACTGACTCCTTAAGCAGGCACTGGGGTGGGCAAGAGCTCCTGCCTGGCTAATTCACTGCTGGAGGACAGCTATTGCCTTCTCAACAATTTCTCACTAGAAGGGTGCAGAAGGGGACTGGGGAACATGGGAGTGAGAAAAACTAGGATTAAGAATTAAACAAGAGGCAAAGACTCTGATTTTTAAATGAGATGACCTGCACCCTCCAACAGAAACATAGGGAAGGAAAGGGAAAGAGAGAAAACGTAAAGGGTTTTCAAAACCAAGCAGTCAGTGGCTCTAAAGCACTGCTGGGGACCCCTGGAACCTAAGCAGAGGCAGCAGAGGGGCTGCTGCACTACCAGAAATTTTCAACAGGAGCTCCTGGCATAACCCTGACTGATGAACCTCAGCTCATCCTTCTTTCTGCAGGGATGCAGTGGCTCAGAGCCCTCTGAATCTCAACAGAAGGTGAATCCCTGTTGTCAGACAGCCTAAATAATGGCCTTTAATGGGTTCAGCAGTATCAAAAGAGCCTGAAAAATGGCCCAGGAAGATATCCCCTTCCCTCCTCTTCCCCTGCTGCCACCCCTTCCACTGAGTCAGATGCATTATCAGGACTGGAAGTGCAGGCTCTCCCTTGGGGGCTGCCAGCCCAGGGAAGGGAAACCCCGCCAGCCAGTCTCAACAGCCTCCCCATTTGTTTTCATTTTGTCACCAGACGTTTCTATTTAAGCTGCTTGGAAGGATATCTCAATAACAGCCCTACTGGGCTCAAGGAGACAGAGGCTGACAACAAATACGCCTCCCTCTTTTCTCCCGAACATCACCCTGCTGTCAAAACATCCAGTCACGCTACAAGGGAGATGGGGAGAGGCAGGCACATCCAGGGACTCTCTTCCCACCTTCCTCCACCCCCTGTACTACCTCAGCCATTGATGGAAATGGAGCTGTTTGTGAATGGTGCTACCCTGCAAACTGGCTCAGTACAGCAGCTGCAGTGCTAAACCAAGTCAGCAAGGTTTGAAGGCATGGCCTGCTCCCCTCACATGGTTTAGATTGCAGAGCAAAGACGTTTACACTAAAGCACAGGTTCCCATAGAAAATACCTTTAAACTCATTGCTGCAGGTCCTTTGGGGTTCTGCACAGTTTTAGTGCAGGGTCCGTCCTTCTGCACACTCAAGAGAAGCCATGAAAGTTGTACACCCATCCTCCAAAAAGCAAATGCTAACAGACTGAAGGCAGCTGAGGTACCTATACCCTACACACTGCCTGATTAGCTCGGATGGCATCAGTACAGGCATACCTGAGCTGCCCTTACTGGTGGCCACCACAAGACAGTCTTGAACCAGCCTTCAGACACCAAAAACCAAAGGCCAGAGATGCAAATAAAAATAGCTTTTCTATACTGTTATAGTGCTAAGGTAAAAAGTAGTTATTTCTAAGGATATTGTGTGATTACAGGTAGAAAGCTTCCCTGTGGAATTAGGAATGGGAACTCAGGATCCCTACATGAGATCCAGATTTTACTCCCATCTCTGATGCTCAAGGCTATGTGAATCTGAGCACTTCATCTACTCAGCTTTGCTTTTCCCTTGCATGCAATTCTGAATGATGGCTGTCTTTGCAAACCTTTCTGCTGTCCCTGAGCAGAACACAGTGCACCAGCAGCACACAAGTGTTTCTTATTGCCATTGGTATCACACTGATGGCCTGTGCGCAGTTTGCACAGCTGAGTATATTCAGGCTGGATGGGGTGTGTGGTCCCCTGCATTAGTGTCTGTGCCTGCTAGGCAATGCCTGCCTCCACTCCCCCCGTGCAGCCTGCACACAGCTGTATGCAGCTGTCACATCATCTCTGGAGAGGACTGCATCTTCTGTCACATTCCCCTGCACACTCAGCAATACAGATGCACACGCTGGGTGTGGATGACCGCAAGCAGGATGCATATTTAGGTCTGTCTGTATGCATCTCTCTGTGTGCATGCGCATGAGAATTGGGTCAGGAGAATCTCTTTGCACTTTCACATTAGTCATCACAAGATCCTTATACCCAAAGTCACCTTTACAGGTTGTTTTGTAAGGCCCCGATTGAAACATCTGCTTCTTTTCCTGCTTTGCTGAGTGGGGAGAGCATCCACAAAAAGAAATGGAAGAAGCCATTAGCTTAGTCTCCAAGGGGGAACCCTTCAACAGCTCAGAAAAGCCTGTGCCAAGAGGAGGACACTGGAAAGCGAGAGCAAGCCAAGGAAAGAGACAGATGGGGCCAGCTCCACTCCAGTCTCAGCTGCCTTTGCTGCACTGTGCACATAATATTCACACAAGGTCTAACTTATAAACCCAGCTCATGTTTATAAACTCTGCTGTCCTAATGGAAATGAAAACATTAATACAACCCGAGGATTCTTCACTTTCCAGGTTTTAATTAAAATCATAGGCGTTAAGAAGCAAGAGTGTCTTCGTGGAATACAAGTCTAATGAAGTATTTCCTCACACAGCACAAATCTCTGTGCACACTGGGTGCCCGAAACACTGACCCCCTGGAACTAGAAGTTTGCATCTTGGAAATGAGAAAAACAAATTATCCTGCAATTTGTTTCAAATAAATGTGGGTGCCAAGATAGAACTGCAAAAATAACATTAAGTAGGAAAAAGAAATCCCAACAACCGAATACAGCTAAAACCTGTGATCTCTTAATTGACTAACTGGAGGCAATAGTGACTACGTTGCATGCCAGTGGGAGTGGCTGCATAGGAGAAAGGAAAGGGTTTGGATGGGGGGGACAGCCTGTGAAGGCACAGCAGAGGGGAAGGTGAGGGGGAAGAAACAGCAAAATGAGAAAAGGCAGAGGATGGAGCAAGGGGTGAGGTAGATGAAAATGTAAGCACACAAAAATCACCAGAGCAGATCACATGGACCTGTTCCCTCTGCCCCTCATGGAACCAAAGGAAAGCAGGAAGAGAACCAGCACAGAGTGACGGATGTGTATATACAAATGAAGGGACTGATTGTTGCCAGGGGTAAAGCTGGCTGGAGGTCAACGCTGACGGCAGAGCACCAGTTACAGCAAAATGAAGCCCAGCAGAAGTGGTTTCCCTTCACCATCATCCTGTTGGGGAAAAATGAGTCTAGTCTGCTCACTTCCAGGACTGCTGTCTACCCACTGCTTAATGGTGCCTACCTTGTCATAGGAGGCACACAGAAAGAGAGGGAGAAGGTCCTGAAAGACAAAGCCAGCCTGAAGGTAACAAAGCATCGTAGAGATGGGAGGGCTGTAAATGGGGAGAGGGTAACTTTGTCTTGAGGCCCATCTCAAGAAAGAGTGCTGACATCCTTCAAGCAACTTAACAACAATCTTTTGTGGATTTGTTTTCATTTTAAATGCCTCCATCTAAACCTAGGGGAGGTAGAGATGGACTTCAGTCAGAGAAGCGGGGAGTCCCAGGCTTCTTTCAGGACTCTGGCAGTTTCCACACTTTGGTTTGATCTGTTTTCAAAAGGAGCACAAGTTACATCATACTGCAAACAGTACGTCGCTTGTCCCTTACTCTTTTCAGTTTAGGCCAAGTCTACTTGCTTAACAGTTTCCTATGATGCTCCTGTATGCTTGCATAATTCTCTATCTTGGTAAGATTAAAAAAGCAAAAGGTGTTTTCTTTTTTCTTTGCCTATTGTTCCTTTTCTTTAGTACTTGTCACCTTGGGAGACAATTCAAATGCAAAAATACATTGACCAGAAGAATATGACTCACAACTGAGGGAGCTGAAGCAATCGTGTCCTTGGCCTTACATTCTGGGATCGCTGTGAGAGGCAGAAGCAATGGAAAAGACATGAATCATTTCCTCATCAAACGTTGTTCAAGATCTGAATATGCTTCTTTCAACCCCTGATCTAGCCAATAAAGCACACTGACACAGCAAAGACACATCTTGTCTTGGAAAATCATCAGGTGCCCGGATAGGACTTGAAAATGGAAGGACAGCCTCAGATGAAATTGCAAGCACCTCTTCCACCAGGAGGGAAGCAGATTGCTGATTAAATCCACCAACTACATGTTAGACATACACCCATTCTCTACGTTCACCCACCAACACCAGTACTATGGGGTGCAATGCCTTCAGCTAGAATAGCCCCCTTAGCTCATCTGAATCTGTTTAAAGTGCAAAAGGAGACAGGTTAAGGCACTTGGGAAGTGAAGGAAACAAAGGAAGTGCTATGTTTAAGAGGGAAGCATGCTTTCTGACTCTTGTAGGAGGCTATACACAGTGCTAATGAGGCCAAAAAAAAGAAAATGAAAGCATCACTGAGCTTTGCAAATTGCTTTCTAGTTACTGGCCTGGTGTGGGCAACTTATAGTTTTATCGGGCTACTCCTTTGGTCAAGGTCTGCTTGGTTTGGATTATTTTTATCTTGGCAATAAAGGGGAGGCTTTAGCATCATTTAAAAATGCAACACTGCAGAATGAAATGGAGATGACCTTGCAAATCTGGGCGTTACAAATCAGCCAATGAAAGGGAATGCTGTGAAGTGCTAAGAGAAACAGGGCAAATATGTGCACTTACAGATACTTGACTAATGGCTTGTATTTTATAGCACCTTTCCTTAGAAGATCTCAAAAAGCTTTAAAGTAAATAGAAAAGAGAAAGAGATAAAAGAAAAAATACTCTGAATGGCTGATCCTGCATTCACAAAAGCCCCAATCCCAGCTGGCTGCACCAGTTGACACCATCTAGAGACCAGGACTGTGATTTCCCTGTGCCCAAACCAGAAGTAAAACACAAGCAAACCAAAATTCTTTGCCCATGACATCGCTCCCTTGAAGTGATACAAGGATCTAGTACTGGCTTTGCACAGACTCAGGTAAGTCCCTGTAAGAGGCTTCACTGCCTCAGTACAAACCTCATGTCCTACTTTTGGGTTTTCTCTGGGATTGTGCCATCAACATCAATACGATGAAGGACAGGCACCAAGAAAGGTCTTCTGAATTGGGCTGTTGCCTTAGCAAGCAAGTTCTTACTATGCATCTAGCTAGCAGATAAATATTCTACCCCAGTCATTGCTGTCATACCTGAGCACCCACTGACACTGTCCTTACTCCCCTTGGGTTAGTGACAGATAAGCAGAAATACTGTCAGAGCAAGGTCAAGTTTCGAATCATAAAAGCTCACAGAAAATTCACAGTTCTTGAAGGCTGGTCCTGCAAGAGGTGCCAGCAAGTGACTCAGCCAAGATCACAGCTACAAGAAAGCAGCCATACTGGGGACTGCCCTTCATCCCCTGAGAATTTAACAGAGACCCAAAATAAACTGTTAATACCAATGCCATGGTAGTTTATCTCAAGCCAGTGACTGATTTGACAGGTTTTATACCTAAGAGTAGAGATCTCCCTACTAATCTGATATGTCAGACTGATATATTTTATTGGTTTTTTAATAGCTTGGACCCCCTCTTCTACAGATGAAAAGGCAAACATACGCATCTTGGGGTTTTTTTTCCAGTGGTAAGTTACAAAAAACCCACAAAAGGAACAGAACTAAGACATTTGATTTTGACAGTATCTATCCTGGCATCTCATGCCACTACTTGCGACAGCTAATGGAGAGTGATCACAATGCCAAAGGAACACCAGCAGACAGAAAGAGCTGTTAAGGAATCAGAATAAGTTGCAAATACATCTAGACAAGTGATTAGGAATCTCACCTCTCTCCTACCAGCAGTCAGTAGCCATGTTCCTCCTACTGCACTCAAACAGGGTCAGGCCTGACCTTGCCTGTGTTTGAGATACCCAAGCTCCCAGAGAAACCTTGGCTTGCTTATTTGCCAGCCAAGCTGCAGTTTGATTTTGCCATTCTCAGATTCCCTCAAAATGCTGGCTAAACTGAAGACAAACTAAAACCTGGCTGTGGCATTTCCGTAAGTAGCTCTCTTTGTGAGTGTATGTAAAAGGGGTAAAAAGGACAGTCCCAAACGGGAAGGCTGGTACCAAAAAAATATGTTTTTTGATTTTTCCATTTCACAGTTGGTTGATTTCAAGCATTCTAATGGCCGCTTCCTACCCTACTGCCCATCTGTCTATTTTTATAAATGTTCTTGGTAGGACCTACTTGGCAAGCATTCAAACACCCTGCAGCACAACCAAATTCCACCCTAAATCAGGGGGCTGGAACAGTGAGCTCTATGGAAATGATGCAATCATCCTTCTCCCACAACACAGGCACTGGAAGCAGCAGACAGACAGATGGGTAAAGCAAGCAGACAAGAAAACATGATGGGCTTGGCCCCATCTCTCCTCCTCCCTTCCTCTTACAGTATGGGTGAGTAAAGGACAGGCTGCTGTAATACTTGGGTGCCCTATGCAGCCAGAGGTCTTCTGGGTGGCAGCTGGAAAGATGCAAAGGTTCATCAGTTACCTTGGAGATGCTATGAGATAACTAATGCACTGAAGGCATCAGGTGACAGTGAAGTGCTTCTCTTTAGGACCACTTTTTATCTCTCTGTGTCTCTCTCTGGATTTAATCAGTGGTGATGGATGCTAACCTTTGCTCCTTCCTCTGGGCATACAACTGTGCTCCCTCACATTTGTCAAAGGATCCCCATGCATTCCCCAGCAAATCCTCCACCCCATGTGCTGGAGAAGGAGGGAATCATCTTCTTGCCTGCTCTCAGACAGGAGGACAGACCTGGTCTAAGCCCTCTCAAGGCTGTCTCAATGACTTCATCTCTACTACAGAGCCATGGGAGTTCCTCCCAGTACCTTTCCTCTCTTCAGTGTCCTTTTCATCAAACACACGTCCAAACTGCAGCAGGTACCAGTAACTCACCAAGGATGAGTGAAGAGGCAAGGCCCAAGAGCGCTGAAGCAGGCTATGCAGCAGAGACTCCAGGTTCTTTGTGGGCAAAGAAAGGCTGCTTTTCAGTGTAAGCCTTTGACATCCCTTCCCCTCAAGTGTCAGGTGATGGAAGAGTGTGGAGAGCAACTCACAACACAGCTAAATCTCAATACCAGGTAAATATTTGTCATGCTAGAAGATCTGCCTCCATTCATGACCAGCTTTCCTCCCCTTTCCCCTTCACTCACTACCCCAAGAAGTAGCATCCTCATGTAATAGCTCTTAAAATGGTGGCAGAAGAGGTCTGTGCAAACGCTGATCTTCTGTTACTGCCTCAAGGACATGAGCATGTGGTTAAGTCCTGGCATTTCACTCTGCATCAATACTAAAATTTAGCAAGAAATGTGTACAATGAAGGCTTATGTCTTCGGCCTTTTTCTTATTAATCCTATTATACTTGTCTTTATGAGCTCTCCAAGTTCCTTTTACTCCCTCCAGGGCTTGGCTGCAAATGAGATTTTGCATCTCAGTGTAAAATAACCCAAACATTTTTCTATACAATTAAATAAAACCCCTCCATCCTGACAGTACATGCCCAGAATCCACTTTCTGGAGTCTACATCTTTCCAAGTGCTTCATTGTCTTCTCAACTTACCTTAGCTTGAGGAACATGCTTTCATTCTGTCCTGATCAATATCGCGAAGTAAAGTAAGGAGCAAACTTTAAACACCTCAGATGAACGACAAAAGTGAGACTAAGCTGCAGGAGCCTTCCTAAATGTGGCAAATCTCCTCTTACTATGTATGCCTGAATTTTTCTGATGTGTAAAGTGCTAACAGTAATAGTCCTGCAATGCAGATGGGGTGGCTCAGCTCATGGATGGTCAAGAGTATGGTAAGATTCTGTTACAATTAATAGCATCCATAAGTTTATTACTGTAGTTAAACACCATTTAGGTAAGTATTTAGATTTCTGAACTTTACTGAATCTTCCTCGTTTTGCAAACCTGGACTGAGATTAGTGCAGTTTCCAGAAATTCCTAGCACATTCCGTTTCTTATCAGGCAAACAACTTTCTTTTTGTTACAGTTTCCTTCTTTCTGATAAAAAGGCCTCAAGGACTAAATCCTGGTTTGAGATTTGTGTATATCTTCAATAAAGAAGCCATGCCTAATGCCAGAAAGTTTCCCATAATGACAAGAAAAAGCAAACCAGAAAGCACGCTAGGATTCTTAATGCCATCTAGAGTTAGTAAGGCAGAGTGGAATGGCCAGAGATGAAAAAGAATGAGTGAGGAAAGTTAATAGCATCCCTTCCCAGAGCTCTGACTGCTTTGAATTTCATCTTTCAGAGAAAGTATTGTGTGGAAAGTAATTCTTACCATATTAAGAGAAGGGAATTTTTACTGTACCATGTTTGAACAGGTTTGGTGCTCTAACATTATCATTTACCTTTGATCTGTAAAATCTGGATATGTGTTAGCAATTCACCAGTACTACTCATAATGTGAAGCCTTTAATACCTGATATAGCAGGATGACTTGGGCTGCAAGAAGAAAACAGAATCAAGCACAACTTGCAGTGCCTTACAGAAATACTGACCTCAGCCAGCTAAGCTCCAGTTCAACTCAGCCTCAGAACCTCCCCTGGCAGATTTCCACCCGCACAAGTGTGTTCCTGTTCAGCCTTTTGCAGCACACCACTGCTTACCATAAAATGTGACATTTAGATATGAAAAAATCAGGAAGGAAAGAGGATGATTTAAATATAAAATGTAATTTACACTAATTATGTTGTTATATAGGATGCACTGCAAAAAACATTAGCAAGTGAGATCATTTCAGAGAAGCACAAGATGAACTATACGGAAGACTTACAAGTTCCTAAAGTCAGAAAGCTGTGGCATCCTGCTGCTTCTCATTTCTTGGCCAATCAATGCTTCATAAAGACTTCTAGAATATAGTCAAAGTACTCTGCAGTCCTAATGTCTGCAGTAGCTAAATAGGAAACCAATGGTAATCTGCTGAAATGCATCCTGGTGCAGAAAAGCTGATGAGCACTCCTGTTACAATGCAAGGGAACAGGGAAAGTGAAGAAGTCCTGAGTCACCTGTAGCAAAATAGCCAAACCAAAGATTTCCAAAGCCCAGCATCATCCACAATCACCGACTACCCTTTCATTTCACCTCCAGAAAACTGCTGAAAAGACAACCAACTCACTGTGTTGGACATGCACTGCTGTGCAGCTTGATGATGTCTCCCTGATCAGGATCAAGGACTCTTTATCAGTTCTCACTTTTTCCCTGTACTCACCCCATACTGAACTGGAAGGCTGCATGTCTGTCTTCCAGCTATCAAAGGCTATCATTAGCAATTAAAAAGAGAGCTAAGTAAATTCACAGATATTTGGGTCTGGTCGGAAAAGCAGTTCTTCAAATAACATGGTTAAGACTTAATAAGATTTTAACACATCTCTCAAGTGCCTTCAGCCCAGATCATCTCAATTTCCATGTCAATACCTTTCAGTTGACTTCCCTGCAGCCTGGAGGGGCAACAGGAGAACTTACCTTTGTCACTATTCCCCGCTGATCCAGCTCAAGTGTTTCAGGGGTTTGTACACAGACCACCTTACCATTTAAACTTGCATGTAATCCATACCATGCCTCCCATCTGCACACACATTCCTGCTCTATAGCAGGCTTCACCTTATGCAAAGCGGGCCAAGATTAAAGCAAGCTTGAAGACAACCATTTCAGTAATCCTGTAGTGAACGTAAAGATACTTAATTTAAGCTTGAATAATTTGGAGGCATATCAGAAACAAGGGATAGAGCAAATGGGTCCTGCTTCTTATTTTCAACCCTGTTTTCTCCTATTCAGGTGGTGAGCTGATGGCCTCAAGAGTTTCTGCCATCCAAGACATGATCAGCTAGCAAACAGAGCTGGCAATTAGATTTTACATTTCACAGTGTACAACATCTCAAAAGATGTGTTTTTTTTTTCTTTCCTGCTTTGTTTTGTGCTACAAAACTATTCACCATCAATCTACCTAAACCAATTCACTGACCACAGGGGCCGAGCAGCTAAAGACTGTGATTATTTGTCAAAGCTTTGATTTGGGTGAAAAAAAACCAACCCCCAAACAAAAGAACCTAAAACCTGACAAAAGTAATTCAACAAATTTTTTGACAAATACATTTGAAAATTGTTAGGCTACCTCAGTTAACCGGATGAATAATGCAAAATGATACAAGGTGAATAATTTATTACAAAATATGGGGGGGGGGGAAACACTATATAAATTATGGAACTAATATTATTTGACAGGTGCTTGCCCTTCCCTGAAGTGCAGCTTTCTCTCTGATGTAACACAGCAGCTGTTTAAAAGCAACAGTAGTTTAAGGCAGCAAATGAAGAAGAATAGCAAGTACTAAGAGAGTATGAGATTAGGTAAAATGTAATTATCAAGATTGGAAGCTGGCTAAAATCAGGAAATAAGGCAAAGTTTCCCTTATAAAACATATCATACAATAACAACCACAAGTGGTTCAAATACTTTCTCTTGTTTGTTTTTCTGCTTTTTTGTGGTTTGTTTTTTTCTTTTTTAATCAAAAATGTTTATTATTTATCAAAAAATAGACTGCTATTTCAGGTGGAAGTAGCCTACAATGATCAGCTAGTCCAGCTTCCTGTTCATTCAAGGCTGATCACATTAAATCATGTTATTAAGGGTATTGTCCAAATACCTTGTCATAAAATCACAGCATACCAGGTTGGAAAGGACCTCAAGGATCATCTGGTCCAACCTTTCTATGCAAGCAGATAGACCAGATGTCCCAGTATGCTGTCCAGTCAAATGCTTAAAGTATTCAATGTTGGGGAATCAACACTTCAAGCATTGACAGGCTTCGGGCATGAACCACCTCTCTCGCAAGCCTGTTCCACGGTCTGTCCACCCTCTCAGGAAAGAAATGCTTCCTAATGTCCAGCCTAAACCCCTGATGCAGCTCTGAGCCATTCCCACGTCACATGCTCTTCCTCACCAACCGCTGAAACACTGGATTTCTTTCCTTAGCCTGACAGACAGCAGGGCACCCTTACTCAACACCATGGAATGGCACCCTGTATAGCTATTAGCGTGCCTCCAGCAGCCATTAAGTTAAAGACATTACCATTCCTTTCCAAAAGGGCAAATCATAACAGTGGTGCCTTGGAAAGATTTGCTTCTAGTGCCTAAGAGCAGGAGCTGAGCTCACGCTAAGCACTGCAAGAATTATATGGGGAATTTATGCTCCTGGGTCCCAGCTCCCGGTCACTAGCAGGGAAATGCAGGCTTGTGCAGAAAACAAAATTTACAAATCTCTGTCACCTTGTGGGAACGTTGTGATACTCCCAATTTACACACACACTTTGGATGTGTAAATATTTCAGAGCTGCAGTTTAAGGGCACCAGTGATTTGCACAGTGCTATACATCACCGCTTCCAAAGGAACACAGCCCTACTGAGAAGCAGAACTCAAGCCAGAGGTGGATTTAACATTAGCATCTCAGAACCACACTGCAAGTTTGTTTATCTACATCATGTCAACCGCTTTAAAATCTCTATTTACAAGCACTGAGATGGCCTCCACTCATTAATAAATTAAGACACTTGTAAACCACTGGATCTGCAAGTTGGCCTTCTAATTTACTAGCATCTGAGTATCAGGTTGCCCACCCTTCCCAAGCAAAAGCTGCTGGGAGGAATGGAGCTAAATGCTCCACAAAGCCCTGTAGATTGTGGTTGTCCATGTACCACCGGTATTCATGCTCCTCATACTACACCTCTCTGCATACTAAAGAAGTTTCTTCTGCCCTGAGGGTTTTAGCCTCAGATCTTTTGCCACACTGAATTCAATCATTTAAATGAGTTTAATGACAAAGGTTAGTTTTTCCAAGAGGAAGCTGGAAACCTACAGCAGTATGGTCTTGGGGGCTAAGAACTATGCAGTGAGCAAGTTGCCATCTCAGCCACTCACGAGGGCCCCTTCTGTCATCAGCTCTCCAAGCTCACAACTCCCTTCTTTCCCCTGAGCACAAATGATGAAATATTAGAGGCTCTGATCTCTGCCTCATTAAATAGAGAATATTCTCCCTCTGTCCTGACCTGTGCTAGGTGCCAGTTTAAGGAGCAATTCGTCATGAGATCATTAATACAAAGACTTGCTCAGGGGGCAAGGATGTTCATCCAAAATTAAATTCTTAACCTTTTGTGGAAGGACTTCAGAAAGGATATTTTACCTTTCCTAACTGGAGGGATGTGTTAAATATGTCTGCACCGCTATGATGATGGAATCAGAGCCAAGAGGCCAGCACCATGCTGAGACTTTGCCTCCCCAACTCTTTCAGTGATGCCCAGCACTGTGTGAGCAGAAGTCCTAGAGATCAGGGAGAGCAGCAATGGTCAGGGAGCAAACCAAGGTTAGGAAAAAGAAAAGAAATTAATATAGTTCAAATAGGCCAAAGGCACAGGTCCCAGACAGCAGCCTGGCAAGGGAGAGTATGAAAACACTGTAGAAAACAATGCCTGGACATAGAGAGATGCTGTAAAAATATCAATGAGTCTTTGCCATCCTTTCAAGACACAGATTCAATTGTCAGACACAGTAAACTCGCAAGTCACATGAGTGACAAACGAAGGTGACTGGCTTTGCTTGCAGTGTTGCTCATAAACATTCAGGGAGAAGGTCTGTCCTTTAGTATATGGATTTACTGTGGTTGGTATCTAAGCTGTTTTGTGATCTTCCTCCCACCTCTCTCAGAACTCTTCTTCTAAAAAGGTTTTTAATGACAAGAGATACCCATAGCCTGATCATGAAAGCAATCTGTAAGGATGGATGTAGATGGAGAGAAAAAAGAAACCTCCAAGACAGAAGTTTTCTTCTAATAGTATACAATCTACACAGACTGCTGCAGAAATAGGATGAATACTAGAATCACAGAATTTTCCCATCCCATGTCTCTGTCAAATCCTATTAAACTCACACCAGGTAAAAAAGGTGCATTATCGACATTGCTAAAACTATACTAAACATCGGGGTTACCATAAGCAAATGAAAGAAGATGGGTGTGAGAGAGGATAAAGACAAATCGCAAATCATCATCTTCCCAGTGAAGCATCAAGAGTACACAAACTGGAGGTGAGGTGCTATTCCTGAGCACATATAAAAGCTGGAGCTTGGTATTAACCCTCTTGTTACTGTTTTTTTCTATGAATACTGGTTCTGCTGCTTCTTTTGAAGCTAATGTGCTTTTATACCAAAGAAGATACCGACAACTGGATTAGTATGGGATTTAGGGAACAGGCTGTGCACCGGGTGATGCGACAGCGAGCAACTAAATTTAATATGGCAGCTTGATCCATTATGTATTTTATTCCGAGGAAAGTCTACATGGGCATATGAAACCTTGGGCTGGATCTAACATCACAGTGGACTGGGATCCAGTAGTGTCAGGTCTAAGGCCATATGATGATTGCATTTTAACAGCCATTTTTGCTGCCACTAAGTGCATTTTACATGGCTTAAGCTTATAAACGCACAGAACCCTCATTAAAAAACATCCTGACCCTAAACTTTAAATAAAGATCCATAATATTTAGCATCTTTCTGGCATTTTTACTTATGAAGTTTAAAGATCTTTAGTCAATCGATACCATTACATTCATTTCCACAGACACACCAAGCAGGGAGGCTGACACATACAAGGCTGCCCAGTGAATCAAGAAGAGAGATAGGAACAGCATCTAGAGCTCCCAGCTTTCTTAAACGCTGCTGCAACCTTTGCTCAGCTCACCACCAGTACAGATTTTACCCACTTTCACCATATGGGCATGAAATTTGCACACATAACCAAAGCTCTGACAGTCTCAGAGGGCTTTCACAGTAGTACAGGTCCAATCAAAGACACGGTCTGTTAAGTTTTGCTCTTCCTCAAGAAATTATTGGATGAAAACACGTAACTTTCTGCAAGTACTCTGGAACACCTCTTTCTTCTCTCCTGGATCTTCCACAGCTTTGATTTCATACCTACAAAAGCATATGGCAGAGTACATGGCATGCTAAGCATTAGTCAATTGATATCCCTGATTACACCAAGGCTTACTCCCAGCTTGGCACCACAGGACAAAATATTCCTGATTACACCAAGGCTTACCACCC
>JAUELP010060797.1:0-14780 GCA_032357275.1 Micropsitta pusio
GGCAGAGCTCTTGCTGCTGGAATACAGGCATTTGAGAGCCAGGGAAGCTGGAAAACATGGATATTGAAAACAATATCCATGTGCTGAGATTCCATATTAGAAAACCTTTTGAAATCAAGTTCTGGAAATTACTCTCTGCCACACCAGCTCTCCCCCAGCTGAGAAATGGTGCAGTTTTAGAGAAGCTTGCCTAGCACTGGAAACAGGAGGGATGGAGAAGCCAGAGGAAACATCCCAGCAGTCAGCACTACCATGGCAGTAAAATTGCCCAAACTGATCCTTATGAGTGTCATGTTTCTTTGAGGAAAAAAACAGCAGCAAAGAGAATAAGTAGAACAAGTGGAAAAAAAAAAAAAAAAAACAAAAAAAAAAAAACAACAAAGACCTAAAGGATTATTTCCTTCCCTCACTTCCTCAGTGAAAACCAGCGCACACATTTTTGAAGGCTGTGAATGCTGGGCCACTGTAATCTTTCTGTGCCTTGCCAGTCTGTTAAATAGGAATACAATTCCCTCCGTGGCTGTTTTGAGAAGAATATATATCAAAAAAAAAAAAACAACAAAACCCAACAAAACCACAAAAAACAATTAACAAGCCAAATCAAACCGAAACAAAACAAAAAACCAAACAGCTGTTCTTGTGCCACTGGAAATTTCCATACAGAAAGCTGAAAAACTGCACTGCCAATGCTCTTCTAAGGAAGCAGTTTTACGTTCCTTAACTGAATCTCCTTATTCTAAGCTCCTCAAAACCACATGTTTTTTCTTCTCATTTTCATAGATCAGTGAAGCTTTCCTCTTACCTGTGTACAAATCTTCTTCCTTTTTCATGTTAGTATGTTACTCTTGCTTTGCCATCTTACCTACATGCTCTGCTTTTACGCCTCTGGAGCTCTATGAATTTCAGCCTCTTTTGAATAAGTTCTTTTTGGAAAAGGATGTCCTTGTCTCTTCTGCAGGTGATGCTTCCACAGGGAGAAGTAGCAAGGAGGCTTCTCCTTGTTTAAGCTTTGCTCCCTGAAGTTTCCCCTGTTTCATCAGGTCACAGGAGGGATCTTTAATACTCCTGAGTAGCACAAAATGACAATGAGGGGTCCTATGCTGCATTTCTGCAACTCTAAGCAAAGCTACAGCTTGAATTGCTGATGTTCATTATAAATATTGATTGGATAAAAAGCCAAACTTTGATACATCTCTTTTTTTTACTCATAAAAAAATCTACAGCTGCATATTGTCTAGTGTGATAGAACTATCACACTAACGGCCTCAAACTGCACCTAGTTGATTCTATGATTCTATGAACTAGATTTACAATTGAGAAAAAATTGCTAACAGATCATTATATGCAGTTAGACAAAGGTTGCAAATAAGTAGTGATAGCTGCACACATTTATGCTAGATTTGAGGGTGGTCAAATGCTGGAGGAGGCTGAACAAAGACACCACAGACTCACCATCCTTGAAGGGGTTCAAGACTTCACTGAACATGGACCTGAGCAACAGATTACACTTGTTTTGAGTGGGGAGTTGGACTAGATGACCTCTAGAGGTCCCTTCCAACTTTGATGGTGAACAGCATGGTGAATGTGTTCAGACTCCAATGGAGAATACATGTCTTATTAAGCACCTTTAATCTATGGAACCTAGCTGAAGACTGGGGTCTTGTGAAAGTCCACCAGTCCAGTCCTCATCATAAGACAATAAAGAGCTTTATCAGTCAATTGCTCTCACATCAGAGTGACACCACTAGGAAGAATAAAAAGAGCAATGCTATCGGTAAGACTGAGAAAGAGGAATGCTATTGATAAAACTGGGAAATGGTAAAGCCATTTGAGATCAGAAGAAGGAGACCGATGTAAATCCCCAAAGACTGAAGACTATTTGCTGTCTGAAAGAAGAGTACTTCAGGGCAGTCCCTACATGAGTAAGGGACAAAAGCCCACTTCCCCAGTCCTATGGCTGGCAAACAGGCATCCATATCTGAAACTGGTAAAATATAATGAGTAAGAGCAAATGTGACTGAATGCTTGTGCTTCAGGCTGGTTTTGACTAAGAATAAAGTCCTCTTCCCCTCCTAATAGCATCAATTAAATCAGAAACAAGGTCATAGTAAACCTAACAGCCACTTGCATAAATTGCTAAATTGGAAAGCTACCATTTAAAAAAAAACAACAACAAAACAACAACAAAAAAAAGAACCAAAAAAACTGTATACTAGAATAATATTTGCAATGTGAAATTTTGTGGAGAATTATTATTTTATGGAGAAGTTCAGGCTAAAGATGGATAGAACACAGTAATCTTCAATTTTAACTAAAAGGCAACTGCTGTATCCCTATCATTAAGCTGTAATTCTTACTAAAAACTTCAATTAATTGGATTTTTCACCAGAACTTTTTTGTCTGATTTAAAGTACCATGTAGATTCGTTATAGAAACTTCATTTAAATATGGATTTAATTAGAAATGTTTTATAATTTTAATGAGTCTTAAAAGTCTTTTGATGAGCAGTCAGTGTAATTATGGTATTTAAAATGATTGGATAAATGCATACTTTATAATTTACCTTCCTCGCAAGTGTGTTTTCATGCCGGTTATTTTTAACATGAAGAATTGTTTCATTTTGTGTCAGTTTATCCTCCTCTTCCTTCCACAAGATGTTTTATCTCTGAAATAAAATTAAATATGCATGATACTGGTAGTATTGGATAATACTGTAATAGCACAGTTAAAAATCAATTTAGGAGAGAAAATTATTTTGGTTTTGTTAGAGAAGTGTCTAAATTGATAATTTGTTATCCAGAAGTAAACTGCAGGCTAGCTCCATCATATAGGTGTTGTCTCTTTTGTGTTTGAGGAAATTACCTGCAAAATTTCTGCAGAAGACATGTTGCATTACCTATTGTGCTATCAGCAATCCTCTTCAGTACTACTATGTAAAGAAAGAGAGAGGCTCAGCAAATTTAGGAAAATAAGGAGATTATAGAACTACCAGTTAAAAGGGGGGGAAATGGACTTTTTAATGCATCCCGTGCTTTATCACACAACCTATATTAAGGCTACTAACTGTCACATACTGAGCCTTACAATTCATTGCTCAGAAACAGTACACATTAGCTCCTACATATCTAATAAATTGTTGTTACATTGCTTTTTGTGTGTGTGTCTTTGAATATGTATTTTTATTAATGAAAACTGAGCTCATAGTAAGCCAAGTCTTTAATACAGACTAGATAAACTAATATTAGTACAACCAGCCTAAAGAAAGTAGCAAACAAGAATTTTATATACTGTTTCTCAGGGCTGTAAAACCTGTCTGCAGATCAGCCCGATCTCTTCTGCTGAAGTGCTCTGGGAGGGTCACATTTGCCCAAAGACCCCAAATCTTTGTGCTTACTTAGTGAATGAGTACTTCAGAGGAAAAATACTCGACTAAGACATAATGCACATCAACAATTCCCATTCCCTGATTTAAAATCATGGAATCCCAGACTAGTTTGGGTGGGAAGGAACCTTAGAGCTCACCCACTTCCAACCCCCTGCCATGGGCAGGGACACATTCCACTAGACCAGGTTGCTCCAAGCCCCATCCAATCTGGCCTTGAACACTGCCAGGGACGGAGCAGCCACAGCTTCTCTGGGCAGCCTGTGCCGGGGCCTCACCACCCTCACAGGGAAGAATCTTTTCCTAAAATCTAATATAAATCTACTCTAAATCTACTCTAGTAAAGTTAAAGATTTTAGTCTCTGGTTTAAAACAGAAAGAAGTCACTGTGATCATGTCTTACTGTCATGTTTGGCTTGTAGACAGCCGACCATGAGGTAGCCATACCTGATGAGCGCAAAACTTTAGTGTCTTACCCAGAGAAGATTATAAAAGAAGGGTAAACATGTCATGATACTTGCTTGACATATTCACACAGATCCAGCAAATTAAGCTTATAGTTCCTAGCCCTATATAGATCTGTGTGCGGGTTTCCACCTTGCAGCATTAGCCAGCAGTTAATATAAACTCTGTCTTTTATCAGCAATGCTAGGTTCAGAAATCTTCCTCCTCCTTTTGAGAGAGAATATGAGGATGTATCCTCTTCTATTAAATGGCTGTTGTTTGTTCATTGTGAATCTTTTAAGTGTGAGGAGAAACTTCACTTGCACTCATGCTTTGCAATTAGATACCTGATAATATCATCCATGTACTGTCATCTTTCTATCTGTGTGCTGTCATGTGGGGAAGCTTAAGATCTGATAACTTTTGTTACAGTGTATGTCTATTGGACTTTTCTTGTAAGTATTTAAAGTTTTTATTTTAAATCTAATTTCTTACATAGTCAAGTGGTCTGGTTCTCAGATTTCTACACAACTTTCCAGCAGCTGCTAATTCTATTTTGGATATGTTAGTAAAAATTTTTTTTTTTTTTTTTTTGTTGAAGCACACTTAAATTTTTTTAGTTCAATTTTCTCATAAACTCATTTAATTTTGTCTCTCTTGGACTTAAAGTAAAATGCTTAAAATTCTATTCTTCTTGTGAAAATTGTTATGAGTTTTAATCAAATTGCAGTATATGACCTTTCTATAGGTGGTGTGTCTGTCTAGCAAACACTGATTTTTGCCTTCTCAACAGCTTTATGATCTGCAATACCAATTTTGGATATTGAGAACACTACATTACCATCGCATAACTTTTTTTCTGGCTTAAACAAACAATCTATGCTTAATTATATCATTGATATGAAGCTTCCATGTATGTATTTAAGATTAAAATATAAGAATAGAATATTGATTCTGTTGGTTTATTCCTTTATTTTCTTTCATATGTTTTAACAACATGGGTTTTTTTGGTGGGAACAAGGTTTAAAACAGTATTAACACCTTCTTATACTTTTCTGGGAACTGCTTTACTCATTTTATTTTCTTCCACTTTCTGTGCACATAGGTCTTGTTCTTTTTATCTCCATGACTTCTTTTTATTTTTCTTTTTGTGATTTGAGCTGCTTCCATAAAGTTATAAAATGCTTTTAGTCTTATAAATATTTTCATCCTTGAAATTGCATAATTTCGATTAACTTATCTATTTAATGTATTCATCCAAGATAAATAATCTTCTAAATCTCTGTTATAAGATTCACCTCTTTGTGATTCTTTTATTTATTAACCCTTTACTTTATCTTCAGATAGTATGCTGACCTTTAATTCACTGTCCAACTTTTAAAATATTTAACTTACTTAAGTCCTTATTTACCTCAGTAATAGTCCAGCCCTGGGAGGTATGTCTATTGAACACATTCCGTAACGAAATCCCCTTATCCTTCACCAGTGGTGCTATACTGTGCAAGTAGTTGCACATCGTTTCTTTGCAAGTGTAAATATTCCTAGTTTATAAATATTTCAAGATAGCTCTGCTTTCAAATGTAGCAGATTTGCCAAAAAGAAGGTAACTGCTTAAGAGTGTTTGTTTTCATGTTTCTGCCTTTTCCTTTTTCCCACTTTGCAGTGTCACTGATACTGTCACTCCCATTTTGGCTTCTCACAGCTGACAGTCCAAGTCACAGAATTTACAGGAAATGTGGATTTGAGGACGAGAGGAGCTTATTTGTGGTTGGCAAAACCTATGGTATGCCATATATGTAAACCTTGCCTCCTCTATTTTGACATTATATTAATTTTATGAAACTAAAGGCATTTTACACAGATTCAGTCATATTTTTTTCTACAGATACTTGCCTAGTTTTAACCTTTTCTGTGATACCTATATCTCCTGGTCTTGCAATAAATTTTCTATGTGGATTTTAAGGTGTGCATCTTTACAGTGAAAAGAAATTTCATAGCAAAGAATTAAATCCTACACAAATACTCTGTTATAGTATCATAGAATAGTTAGGGTTGGAAAAGACCTTAAGATCATCAAGTTCCAACCCCCCTGCCATTGGCAGGGACATCTCACACTAAACCATGCCACCCAAGGCTCTGTCCAGCCTGGCGTTGAACACCACCAGGGATGGAGTATAAAACTCTTATATGATAAAGATCATAGTCTTTTCAGCAGAAGAATATGTTTGTTTTCTGCAGGACTGCAGTTGGGTTTTAAACACTGATGTGCTAGTATGCATACATCTGAGAAGTATATTTAGGGATGTTAAAAGATTGGTGGTGAACGTGTAAGCTAGAAGAAGTAGGTGTAGTGTCTATTTAAGTACAATTTGTATGAACATCGCATAAAAATGAGCCAGGCCTGTAGTCTTTTTGTGCTTGACCTTGCAAAGGTTCTTATGCTCGTAAAAATCTTAATGTAGCCATTAGAAGCACTTCATCTCTTCATCTGAAGTGACTTAGTCACAATAAATGTATGTAGACAGAAAAAGCATACTTGTACACAGTGCTCGCTTTTATCTTTTATGGTTTCAGCCATATCTATGGCTACTTCAGATACTTCAGAAGCAGAAAAATTGCTGGTTAGGACAAAACAGATTGCAGGTGCCAGATCAAGCAGACATTGTAGGTTTTATGATCCTGAATTTCTTTCTAATTTCTAAATCTATCATTCCTATTAAA
This sequence comes from Micropsitta pusio, assembly GCA_032357275.1. NCBI lineage: Eukaryota > Metazoa > Chordata > Aves > Psittaciformes > Psittacidae > Micropsitta > Micropsitta pusio. The sequence goes on from JAUELP010060797.1 coordinate 6,548, forward strand.
GATACTGAATAATTAAAACCATTTCAATGCATTTTCAACATTTTATATATATATGTATAAATATATATTATCCTAGAATAAAGCTCACATGATGCTCCACAAATTTGTAGTAGGAATGATATTTTCCTTGAGAGCAATAGAGAATTAGAATTTCAAAAAAGAGAGTAATATTGCACTAAGTTTGACTTTACGGTCTCATTTATTGTAATATCCATAATTTCTTTATTTTCTTGGTAAATCTTTATGCAGGAATTATCCTTCTGAAAGCACTGAACTTTGTGCTGATTTCTGACTAATAAAAAATAAAAAGTAGATTACCAGGAGCTTGAATATGGCAATGAATTATTACATTTTTTAACTCCTTGCAACCTCAGATCTATCCTAATCAGGTTTGATCAAAAGCTGTTGCTTAGCATCCTGTTCTCCGCAACATGTAGACAGCTGCAGTAGAAGTTAATAGGCTACGGGTTCCTATTTCAATTGCTGAAAATGGCAGTAAGCAATAGGCATTTTGCCAGATACTGTAGGTTCCACCCGTATCTGGTTTTTTTGGCATTTTCCCAATCTTTGTATGTGGCATCTGGATGATAAATAGATTTTATCAGCTTGATTTCAGTACACTTCATGTATAAAGCAGAAGAAATTACATTTCTATCATGAGAATATTTCTGAGATTTAGAAAATGTTCCCATCCTGCATCAAGTTGAAATCTAAACCTTTCAAAGTTCATCCTGCAGAGACACAAAGCCAGGAGTCCGTCAGGTGGGGATTTCACTGGAACTTGGGAGACACTTCCTTTGTCACTCTTGCATGTCTTCTGTAAGTCATTCGAATTAGAAAGATAGAGACTCTCCTACAGTGGCACTTCCTTTCTCCTGTGTTAAGGAATTAATAAAATCCTTGCTGAATCACTGTACTGCAGCCCAGTTGGGTGCTGCACATCTTCCCTTTTGATCCCTATGTCCCTGACGAAGGCAGCAGAGTAGGGATGTGAGCCTTGGTCCTGGCTGGCAAAGGCCAGCCTCTCAAACTGAAGGTATTTGCTTGATTTGTAGCTTTGAAATGTTTTCCTTGTGCAAACAATGTAAAAGTAAGTATACACGCATAAAAAATGTTCACCAAATTGGTGTTTTCTGAGTCAGTAAAAGTTGTGAACATATGTTTTCTTGAGGTTCCTAGTTGCAGATATATGCACGTAATCCCAAGCAAGTTCCCAGTTCCAAAAATCAGTGGGAATAAATATCATTTAGATGATAGCAACAACAAACCTGTGCAGTTCAATTTAACGTACATGTCTCAAACAAGTGCTTGCATGGTGTTATTGTTCCTTTCTGCCATGTCTGTTTCTTCATCCATCTTCTCTCTGATTTGTGACTTCCATTCCTGACATCATATTTATCTTACACAACAAGCTGCAAGCCTTTTTGCATCATCTGTGTGGATAATGCCATCCTTAGCTTATGTACCTTACAAAATAATCCCAGTAGAAAGTTTGGCAAGTAATTTGCCAAAAGTTATTCTAAACAACCTGTTTGTCAAGTAACTAGATCCTCACTGGAAGACATACAAAATTGATATTAGTTATAGTATGCTCAGAGAATTTAAGCTTTAGCATATCATATTCACGTTTGTTTTTTTCTTTTTGTACCACGTTTTTGGCTATTGCAACACTAACAGATTAATTAAAAATAATGTAATAGGCCAACTCTTTCAGTATTCATATTAAGCAGAGGAAAATTCCTCAATCACTGCTTGCATTAGAAAAGCCAGTATTATACTTAATTTATTCTACTGGATGAATCTTTAAAACAATATTTGTACAGTAGTATTTAACTTCCAAGGTATGGAGGAGTGGAAAAAAGCCACAATAAATGTGAGTTATATTAAGACATTTCATCATATTTCTGTTTAATCGATTCCCTATTTAACAACTATTCTAAATATGTATCTTGAAATATAGTAAACACTATTTAAAAGATTTCCATGTTTATGCATGTTGAGTAAATTCGTTAATCAACACGATCTTAAAATGTATTTAATACGTAGACTTACAAAATTAACTCCTTATAGATGCTTTTCTCAAGATCAGTTTACGTACCAGAGCTCAGTGTGCCATTCTGTAGAGTCACCAGTCTTTGTAACAGGTCAAAGCCAAAGAAAATTGCCTTTGCTTATACATCTTTCTCCAGTTAACAACAGTGTAAGGAGTGGACCTGAGCTTAGCAGAGAAAGGAAAGTTCTTTTCAATTTATTCAGGAGAGCTATTGTGGAATTTCTTCTAGCTCTTGCCTTTACCTTGGCTGCAAGACGTTGGTTGCATGACTGATTTCCAATAATTTCAGTCTTTTCACTTACCTTTCTTTTCTTAGCCTTTGTGGCTTTCTTATTTCTGGTTGTATTAGTTAACGCTGATATAGGCAATATTACCTTGCATGGAATGAAGTGGGAAAAATTACTAGTTTTTCTGCTCCAAACATGAACTATTTATTTACTTACTTTGCATTAACCTTTCTGTAAAGAGTTGCAATATAGGAGTGAAAGAACTAAATGACAAACAGTGAAACACACTGTGGATAGGGATCCTGTTTATGTATCTTCATGTCCTCCTTTGTATTTGCTTATTCAACTATTCACTAGTCTAAAATTGATTTGTTAGGCTATATAGATTTTACCTACAGATTTTCTGATTCTTCTTTGGGATGCATCAATTGGTTGGTACATTTTCAGTCTGGCCCCAGTAATCCTCAGGGAGAGTAAGACAAGGCTGTACAACCAGTTACTAAGTTTTGAAAATAAAAAAAGAAGCAGCGGCTAGGCTTCTGGGCTTGTTAAATCCTTTTTTCATCTTGTATTTTGTTTTATTTTGGGTATATTCTTTCCCAATCTCTACCATTAAAGAGTTCATTCTGACTCAGTATTAGCCATTAATGGTCAAGCCATGTAGTGCTTGATGCCATACAGTGCAGATGGTCAAGCCATGTAGTGCAGATGCCATACAGTGGCCTTTCAAGAATGCTGTTCAGAACTGAAAAACATGACTCTAGATTTTGTTATCCTATCATCCGTTTTCTGTAGGAAAAGACATACAGGCATTACTCACATGCCGTTCTTTACTGGAGGGATAACTTTACCCTGTAAGTGTCAGAAAGGGAAATAAAGTACTGATGTGCAGTACAGGTGCCTGGTATTGGCCAGTTTACTTCAGTATTTTAGCTATTACAAAAGTTATAATCACTTTGATTTTTCTACATAGGGATAATTTGCATGGACAAAGTCATGTAAAGACAATGTCCCTCCTTTTCTCAGCATACAAGTGACTCGAGTGAAGTTGTTGGATATTGCTCCTACAGGCTCATCCAAAGCCTTGGGAAGTTAAGGGGGCTTTTATTCACTAGTAGGAGCATTTGACACATGGCATAAGACCTGTGACCGCTGCTGTTTAAACAAGGGAATTTTCCTCCCCCAAAGCTGTGAACTGGGCCAGGACACCCAGAAAACCCACTTCCCACACCACCAAGCCTGGAACTCTTCCCTGGCTGACTACACCTTCCCAGGCAGCCTTACTGAAAACCATATGGTCATGCCAGAAAATATACCAGCCAGGAGTGAAATAGGTGTATTCCAGTGGCAGCTGGATTATATTGAAATGCATGTAGGTAGTCATTTTAATACCACTTTAGGATAAAAATACCATGTGATTTTATTTACACATGGTATTGGGATTATATTCCCTGTATTATGGTTTTGCTTGTGTACCATCTTGTGATATTCTGTATTGGATTATCAGCATTTTCAGTAAGGCACTCTCTACTTTTAAGATAGTGTATAAATGTACTATCTTCAGAAATAATTCAAATTGCAAGCTGAAGGTTTAGAATGTGTAAAATACCGACATTAAAGTTATCTGAGAATCTTAAAGCCTGCCCTCATCAGGGCAGCTATGGCCTCCTTCACTTGAGCCAGTACCAAGCAAGAGAGCAAGGAGCAGCTCATACAGAGTGATGTCGCTGAGATTTATCTACAATATGCTGTCATGCCATATAGATATATACAACAATGCCATGTTTATTTGCACAAATGTGTAGCAGTCATGGCAAGATGCAGCTGCAACTGCACAAGAAGGGACAACTATGTCATAAGGGACAGCACTAATGTTGGGATAATGTTTCGTTTGGTGAGGCTGCCTTCTTGGGCTCCTATAGGTGTCAAGGAGACATGGTGTTTTTGTGCCATCTAGGGTAGCTCTGCATGGTATGGGGAAATACAATGAAATGAGGGGAGGCTTCAATAGCTGGGACTGCTTAACTTGGAGAAGAGATGGCTCAGCTGGACCTTAACCTTGGGTATGGACATCTGATGAAAGGAGTAAAGATGATGGTTTCTTCTTAGTGGTGTCCAGTGGCAAGACCAGAGAAAATGGGCACAACAAGAATGCAGGAAATTCTGTCTAAGAAGAAGAAAAAAACTTATTTTTACACCATGGTTGGTCTGGATCTGGACCAGGTTGTCTGAGGAAGCAATAGTCCTTGGAGATGTTCCAATGGGACACAGCCCTGAGCAACCTGCTCCAGGTAGCCCTGCTTGAGATGAGCACAGCCTTTGACACCTAAGATATCCCAGGATGGGGCATGCCTGGTCCTCCTAGGACATGGAGGAATTCTGGCCACAGGCCAGGCAGGGATGGGTTTTAATTTGGTATGAACACTGAAAGAGGCTTTTTCAGCAGCCTATCATTTGTCCGAAACCTTTTGGTACCAATAAAAATCAGCTTCCTGGTTCCCCTAAATATTCTCCTTAGACTGAACACTTTTTTCTGCAAGTTATGAACTGAGAGGGATTCTTCTAAAAGAAAAAAAAAAGAAATATTTTTTAAAATTCAATGCATTAAGAAAAGTAGGGGATTATATTAGTCCCACAGTAATCTGTGTTTTCAAATTATTAGTTTTTCTATGCTATCATAGTAGCCCCATCTTAACAAATGGAGGAAGTTTCTTGTTGACAAAATATGAATTTTTTATAGTCCTAAGCCACAAAGCTGTCAAATTATCAAATATAATTTCTCTGCAGATGTATCTTATGATTGTATTTACAGAACATGGATATGCCACAGTAACCACATTTGAAAGCTTAATCTTTTAAAGTACTTACATTGGGCTTTCAACATTCATTATGGAAAGCCTTTTTAAATAGAAATAAAAAGGGGAGGGGTGAAGAAAGGGAACAACCAGTGCATAATCTGAAGAGCAGGATTTTTTTAGTAGATGCAGTTTTGGTTCCTAAACTCTACCATGTAAACATATGCAGGTAAAACTTATATTTATTGAATAGAAATGCTGCCTGCATTATAATTATAAGATAATAACTTTTGTGAATTTCAGCCTCTTAATTTTCTTCAAAAAATATGTTAATGCTTAAAATAATTAATTTTATGTAATGACTACCAAGTTATTTAAAATGACTGAAAATGTGAATGCTTTGTATATTCACCTCCAAGTACTTAGTGTAGACATAGTGTTATTGATCCCATTCTTCCATAAGAACTGCAATCTTGAATGCCTTTATTCATTACTCTGTTAATTGCAGGAGTATACGTAATATGTATAAATGTATATATATAGGTATATATAGGTATGCTGTATGCATATATATGTGTTTGTACAATCAAGCACACGGTGTTCCCAATTCAGATATTCAGATAAACAACTTCATGCATGTACTAAAGGCTTTTGGGATAGTCTAAAGAAGAAACAGATTAATGGGGACAGGATAGAATCTGTAGGCAACACAGTTATTTCTGTGATGTCATTATAAGAAATCATCCTTTGTGAATAAACTTTGCTTAAGATTATAAGCAGTTACACTAACAGAGAATGTGTTTTGCTCCAAATCTTAGTAAGGCACACATTCAGCAAACTGAAGGTGTGTGTATTATTGTTGTTATTTGTTGAGGGTTTTTTTTAACTTATTTAAAAAGCAACAGCAAAAATCAAAATGCTTTGTTTTAAACACAAAATATTTTACACATACTTGGTTATCTGAAAAGCTAAAAATATCAGTTAAATTTCTGAAATGAAAAACAATCCATATTGAAATGCTATTTTCAATAAAACCTTGTATTATTTACTTAGAAAACATTGATATAGGATGTTTGCACATTGAATTTAAATTTATAAGGTTCACCTTAATTAAGTTACTTGGCAGTGAAAAAGTAACAAAATCTGCCCTGTTACTCAAAATCTTTCAGCCAAAATTTTTCACCAATTAGTATAAAAAGCTGTATTTATTAAATTGCAAACGAGGGAGTGGCAGGCATCTCCCCTACAACTGCTAGCTCAGGGAGTGTGCCAGCATTTGCTTCATCCCATTAAAGCATTATAATTCTGGGATCCTGCTGATATATGTATATTTCTATAGGCCTTTTATTCTTCATGGATTCCAGCATGTAATTCACCCCAAAATCCAGTGAGATGCAATAACTAGTCCCTTCTCAAAGACTTACACTAAAGTGATGGAAAGGCAGGAGGACAAGGTGTGGGACACAAGAAGCCATATGGGAATTCATATGCCATAGTCCAAGAGGAGTATTAGTGGATCAGATCAGTGTGGAAGAAAACTGTTAGAAATTCATGATTTCTCTCCTTTGTATCCCTCTCTTACTTTAGGATTTATGCAAATTAAAATCTCAAGTGCTCTTGAGAGTAAATATCTAGGTGCCTGAAACATCTGGTTTCATTTCACTCTAGTTGTGTTCATTTTCTGACAGCTTGTCACTCTCAGAAGTGTATATATTAGCCTTCTGTTAATTGTTTAGTACATTCCCTTTTCTCTATCAGTGTCTCTTATTAATTAATTAGATGCATCATATGTACCTATATGCATACACATATTTATGTTTTCTCACCTAAGCTGGACACGCTTAACAAATCTTTATTAAAAGCATCTTTCTGTTTTGTGACACACTGTGACATCAACAATCACAGATTCCTAGAATCCTAGAATTATAGAAGGGTTTGCATTGGAAGGGACCATAAAGGTCATTTAGGTCCAACCCTCTGCCATGGGCAGGGACATCTTCCACTAGACCAGGTTGCTCCAAGCCCCGTCCAACCTGGCCTTGACATTATTACAGTATTATTACATTATTACTATTAGTATTAATATTAGTGTTGGTATTGTTGGTATTCTTTTATTATTATTAATAATAATGATATATTTAGCATATTATATGCATTATAAGCTATATATTATGTATTGTATTATATATTATATATTATATATTATACTGTAATATATTATTATTATGGTTTTATATAGTACATTATTGTGAGGTAAATGATGTTGGACCTAGAGAAGCAGTACACAGGCTGTGTTTAAAAAAAGAAATCTCAGAAACCTGAAAATAAAATGCAAGAGACATCCTGCTGTCACAGAAACCTAACAAACTGGAGTACCTGCAGAATAAGATATGGTGACAGCTTCAGCAAACCTAGGTCAGTGTGAGCTGAATTCTCTCAAATGTCCATTATTTAAAGCTCTGCAGTTAAGAAAGACTTGTAAGAATGCACTGAAAAATGTAAATTTAACTTACTGATATTTTTTTTAAAAGAACCAACTGAAATGCTGAGGTTGTAGACCTTTCCAATTTTCTATTGTGTTAGAATTGTGAACAAAAAAAGTTAGATTTTCAAATACGGGATGTGTGATAGCCCCCAGTAACAGGGAGGCTGGGCAAATACTGCCTCTCCTTCCTTATTGCAGCTGGAAAGCTTCTAGAAATTTTTCTGTGTTGCCTTCCTCTGCCCTCGATAACATCCTTTGTAGCTGTGCTCTTGCCCTGGAAAAGTGTCTTTCATCATTTCATTCCAACACTTCTGCAGTTTCTATTTCAGTTCAAAACTTCTTAAATATCCTTATAATGTCTTAACTTCGTAGCTGGGACAGGTTAACCTGTGATTCAGAGCTTTATTCTCTTCTCTTCCCATGATATAGTTTCTTCAATGTTTCCCATGTACTGATATCTTCAGTAGATTGAAATACTGTTTCTTCTTTTGGCTTGCTCTTTGGCATTAGGAGCATAACTCTGTTCATCCCTCAGAGCTCTGTCTTGCTTTGGTTTTTTTCCTTATTCCCATTCTAATCACAGAATCACAGAATCACAGAATCTCAAGGGTTGGAAGGGACCTCAAAAGATCATCTAGTCCAACCCCCCTGCAAGAGCAGGGTAACCTAGAGT
>JAUELP010060913.1:0-16210 GCA_032357275.1 Micropsitta pusio
AGTCCTATCTACTGTTTCATCCACATGCTTAACTAATTCTCCTGCTCATCTGAGGCACGTTTAGCCTTTTGTGCATAGTTTTCAGCTTTCACAGTTGTTCAGTGTGTTAAAAAGTTCTTGATGTGAAATCCACATCACTTCTTGGCTTGCATTTCCAGACCACAGTCTGCAAGCAGACCCTGCTGTACTAAGGTTGTTGCTCATTGCAACTCAGGAGTTACTTTGCAGAATTAGAGCAAGTCTTCAAATGCCAGTGATATGATTTTGTTTCTGCAGTATAAACTATCACATTCAGGCCCTAGCTTGCAGATCGACTGTCCAGCTGAGTAAAAGTGGGAGACACTTGGCCAACAGCTTTACCCTGATATGTTGAGCAAGTGTTAGCCCTTCTGACAGTGATTTACTGTAAAGACAGTGTCGTGGTTTAGACACACTGTTCAGATCTGTTGTTATCTCAACCTTTAGAGCTCCACAATGAGTGTCAAAAAGAGCTGCTGTGGTTTAACCCTAGCCAGTAACAGAACCATGCAGCCGCTCGCTCACTTCCCTTTTTCTTCCACCCCCATGCCCCTCTTCTGGTGGGATGGGGAGAGAATCGAAAGAATGTAACTCCCACAGGTTGAGATAAAAACAGTTCAGTAACTAAGGCATAATACAAAACCATTGCTGCTACCACCAATTATCATAGAATCATAGAATAGTTAGGGTTGGAAAGGACCTTAAGATCATCTATTTCCAACTCCCCTGCAATGGGCAGGGATACCTCACACTAAATAATAATGATGATAAGGGAAATAACAAGGGGAGAGAATATAAAACTAAAAGAGGAAAAGGAAAAGAAAACAATAAACACAAGTGATGCACAATACAATTGCTCACCACCCACCAACCGATACCCAGCCCTACTTGAGCAGCTAGTTGGGCCTTCTAGGTAACTCCCCCACAGTTTATATACACATGACTTGCTGTGGTATGAAATACCACCTTGTATAGTTTGAGTCAGGTGTCTTGTCTCTGCTTCCTCCTGGCTTCCCATGCCACTCCTCCCTGGCAGAGCATGAGACTGAAAAAGTCCTTGATAGGAGTAACCATTACTTAGCAGCAACTAAAAACATTGGTGTTCTCATGCTGAAAGGCAAAAACACAACTCTGCACCAGCTACTTAAGAAGGGGAAAAATGACGGCTACGGCTGAACCCAGGACAGACAGTCACAACACTCTGCACCACTGTCTCTCACTTGTTCAGGGCCTGTGAGCTGTGAATCAGGGCAGGACAGTTTTCTTCACTGTTTTCTGGAATCTTTGTTTTGACCAGTTTTTTCATAATCACCCTTGTTAACCACTGGGGATCAATTAAGAAGGTCCCAGGACACCTTCCTTTTCATCTCTTGCACATCCTCAATAACTTTCTTGTACAACACTTGAGTCTTAACTCAGTTATCTCCACTAACCATTCTTTTAAGCCTAACTTGGGCATCAAAAGGATAAAAGCTGCTTTTTTAGGTTTTACAGACCTTTACGGTATGTGGGATTTGGCATATATATACATCTCTTCCGTGTTTTCCAGGATTATTGGCTTTCACCTGTTTGTTTCAAAATGTGTTTGGATTCATAGGAATAGTTTCCTTACTGCCCATTTCTTCACCTTGGACAGTCCAGATTTCACTTAGTGCTATCTGGCCCACTCCTTATTCTTGCTGGCAGTGAAGGCTTTCCGTGGGATGCTTGAGATGTCAAAAGTGGTACGGGCAACCACCAGCCTTATGCGTGGTTATCCTGGTGCCTAGGCATAGAGAACATTGATATTCTTGATTCTTCTCCCTTGGATTCTCCTGCCTTTCTATCCTGTAGTCCTTAATGTCACCCTTTTCTTCCTAATGCATCATTTTTGTCATCTTTTACTGTGCAAAGACATGCGAACAAGTTTATACTGAGCAGATGAGTTATGAATGACATTCAGAAGACAGCAGAACATCTTAAGTCATGTAATAACCTGTAAGCCCCACTACACCATGAAATTTGAGCATTTTGAATTGCGCAAAGCAAGACCTGGTCAGATATGCACTGAGACAGAAAGAAAGAAATACGGGCAGATACCTAGGTGACAAAGTTTCCTTCCATAGAGAGAATTTTAAACAAGAGTATTTGACTAATGTTTCCAGAGGTGAGACTGGTTGAATGCCAAAACACAATTTTCATAACCTTTCAACCTGAACTGTGTAATTGTAACATGAATCAAAATTAAAAAGTGACAGGTATGAGCAAAGAAAATCTGTCAGTTATGTGAAAAGGGGAAAGAATTATGTTGCAAGTAAGAAAGCAAAAAGAGTTGGGGGAGATAGAAGCCAAAAAATAGTAATGTTGAAATTAAATTATTTCCCTAGGTTGAAAAGGAATTTCAGTTATAATTAAAAAACCTCCACACATGTGACCTGCTGTCATCTAGAAACAATTATAATCCTTCAGTGGCTGAAAAAACAGATGCAGTCCCTCTGCATAGCTAAATTAAACCCAGTTCTTTCTCCCCCTTTGATAAGGCATCCGAAAGTGAGCCAGCATACATAGCTATTACACATTAATTAGTGAGACAAGCACAGTCTCAGATTACTAAGCAACCAAGTGGCCACATAGCCATAGACCATTTCTCTCTGCCTATCCGCCCTCTTGCAGCTTTACTCCGTTATAACAGAGCCTCTTAATAGTGCAACAGCAGCCATGGTGGTCTGAAGAGGCAAATTTTGTAGAAAAGTACTATCTTGGTATGTTTTTATATAGCTGGAAAAACTGAGCAAACCTGCAGGTTCTTTAATCTTTCCCAAAGGCTTGCATGCTTAATACATTGTCCCTTCTCCCAGCTATGCCTGTTACTTAAGTAAAAAATTTGGTATCTTCCCACAGCCTTTCCTCCTTTATATCAGAGCTAGGACAGTCTGAGGCCATTTACTCCCTGATAAATACATGGGGTAAGAGCAATTATTCTACTATTTTAGCATCCACTGTGGTAGGAGGAAGAGAGCTGAACTGACACAGTATATTTGTTGCATTTCAAATGCAATTGTCTTCCTGACCTCTGGCAATAATAAAATAGCCTCCTGGCTGTCAAAGGCTGCCCATAGGACTATCATTTCGTAGCAGAAACTGAGATGGAAACTAGATGACCCTGTGATGGGAACACAGGCCTGAAGTAATTTCTCTTACACTGTAAAGCTTCTAAAAATATTAGTAATTGGAAACTGCACTTAGGAGGTTGTTAATAGGCTTCACCTCTCTAACCAGTATAGTTGCTGGTAGGGTTTCCTCTGAAGTCATTAATTAGTTGCTACTTTAAATGAAGCTTTCTCCATGTAACTTAATCTCACTAAACTTTGTAACTTCATCATTGTCTTCATTTCAGGCATATGGCTTTTTCTCAACGAGGCTGTTAGCATGGTAATTCTCCCCTTGCCAGCAGTGATCAAGAAGTAATAAACCAATTTGGAATCTTTATTCATACATTAGACTTTCTTATCAAATAGATACATTTGCATCTTAAATGTAGATTATTAAAAAGCTGCTGATTTCAGTGTGATGGAAAATTTAGCAAAGAACATAGAGCACTTACTTCTAAGGCTCATCTCTGTTTTGTTTCTTTTCCAGAGGCTTAGAAAGACAGTCGCTTAATGAACCTTTGTTAATATGCACATTTATATGATCTGATTGGCCCCTGCAGCAGCCTAGGAAACCCTGTGACAAGACAGCTGCTGGAGTTATCAAAAAAACCCCAAAACCTAATTGGAATTATTAATTGTTTATAGTTGCATTTACTACAGAGAAAAAATAAAAGGAAGTGATAGAAAACCCCTCTATTTTTTAAGCAATGCAGGCTGCTAACAAAATGAGAGTAAAAACATGTAGCTGTTAAATGACATATGATCAAGCTCTAACTATGTGCACTTTTTTATATCAATCCTACAGGCACTTCCTACAGGCACAAAGTATGCACTTCCTATAAATCTGATGTTTTCTGCTTCAGACTTTCTGCAACATCGCGGACAGATGGGTATGTAGGTGCTACAGAGGGCAAAACCTAGGCAAGCAATATAAAACAGACATCAGCCCAACTGAGTGGCTCTTCAGGCACATGACAGTGTATGCTAAGCCTGTCTTTAAGTGCTTTGCTGACTTGGAGCCAAGGATCATTAGAAAGGACTGATGCAAGGTAGGAGAAGACTAAAAACCATCAGTGCAGCTAGGAACTGGGTTCAGGGCTGCATCTCAAGCCAGACCCTTCTTCACAAGGTTTCTCTTTCCATCACTGTCAGCCCTTGCAGCTCAAAGCACAGGGAGATAAATGTCTCAAACGAAAAAGAAAAGCTGCTGGTGAAAAATACAGAAGTATTGTAAAAAGCTTGGGTATTCATTTATTATTTAGGGGACTGTGGCTCCAGCTGGACTTCGCACAGAGAATAGGCAGGAGACTCTCTGAACTGCCACACTGAGATGAGAGTCAGGGTTGGGGTAAAGCCTATGCTCCCTGGAAGGGCTGCCTGAGGGAAGGAACCAGCGTTTTGCATCACTTTTGAACTGGCAGACCGAAACTTCAGGCTGCAGAGGGCTGTTTTGGCAATTTGCCTATAGCCCAAGGGCTGCCCCTAATCTTTATAGGCATTTTTATAAATGCTTTCAGTGGTGATTTCTGGGGTTTTGTTGCTGGTTTTTTGTTTCATTTGTTTTGTTTGCTTTTGTTTGGTTTTGTTGTTTTGTTTTGTTTTAAAATCTACAGTAAAGACACTGCCAGGATAAAACCTTGCTCTTCATTTGCTTTTAAGATTAAAATTTTTGAATGCTCTTGAAGTGTTCCTGATATTTTGGCTGGGTTTTGCGCCACGGGGGGACACCCTCATTGCATCTCATTAATGTGATTTTGAGAAGAGAAAACCAATGCACAGCACTAGTGCTTCTCAAGAGCTGTTGCCAAGCATTGGAACACGCTGCCCACAGAAGTGGTGAAGTCACCATCCCTGGAAGTATTTAAAAGATGTGTAGATGTGGTGCTTATGGACATGATTCAGTGGTGGACCTGACAGTGCTACGTTAATAGCTGGACTTAATGAGCTTAAAGGTCTTTTCCAACTTAAATGATTCTATGATTCTGTGGAGTTGGATGTCTAAGCAACTGAATTTCAGGGCAATAGAATAACTCTTATTAAACTCATGGTCTGGAGTGAATATTGCAAAATGCAACACAGCCTGGCATGGTATACCCTGGTCTCAAAAATTATAGGACAGAGTGCGGGGCTGGGGAGAGGTTCAGACATTTCAGATGTTTTTGCCTTTTCCATGCCTGTACATTTTTTAGTGCTTCTGTGCCTTAAAGGAAATAGAATATTTCTCAGTATATGCATGCTCCTAAGGAATGTCCCTGCATATAAATCAGCTGTTCTGTCTGTTTACTGGAGATAGGATTTGTCTATTTGCCTGCATTTGTTTTATCTTCCAGAAGAGATTATTAGAAACTGTTTGTTGACTGAATGTTTAGCTGATCAGCTTTCTTTTCACTATGTAATACAGGGAGCAGTTCAAGAAAATTGCCTCATGAACTTTAAATACTGGACAAAATATAATGTCATGTCTGCTGGATTCATTCAAGTGTGATAAGCACAGTGTAGGAAGTCCCATATCACTGAGATCTACTCAGACTGTTCTGAAGTCAAAATAAGTCTTCGTGTTTAGTTGCTTACAGCAACTGGGCATTTGCAGGCCCTGCAAGGTTATGGCAGTGTGACTGGGTAGGTAGGAAATAGGTCTGAGAGCCATCACACTTCCTTTTCAGTTCTGCCATGGATTTCTTCGATATCTTTGAGCAATCTTCTGTAATTGTTGAAAATTGGCACCTCTAGGATGAGCATGGCAATAAACCACTGATCCTCCCTCCGGTTCTTACAGTTTCTAGTTATGGATATCTACGAATTTCTGCAATGCAAGTGCCTTTTTCAGCAAAGAGGGAGGTCAAAGGAAGGACATTTCAGGGCAAAGTAGTAGGAGCTGAAGCGTTTGGCAGTGACGGGAAAGAGGGGAAAGATGACCTGGTAAAGTTCAGTGACAAACCACATCCTTTCTTCTCAAGCAGTACTGGAAATTCTCCCTCCTTTTAAGTTGCAGTCCAAAGCTGCTGTGGTTTCATTTGTGTTAGGCCAGTGGGAGAGGTTCGATCAAGGTAAGGCTTCAGTGCACAAAACATAAAAGCTCAGTAACCACCCAAATAAAAAATAGAAATGATAAAATAAAACAAAATCCAGCAGTGTGCAGTGTGTATATTTCAATGTCATCTTTAAGGTGATTTCATAGTTTGAAGGAAGGCAGGAAGATCAGTAATGGCAAGTAAATGCTTGAGGCTGGTAACACAGCCTTCTTTTTTTTTTTTTTTTTTTTTTTGTTTAAAAATTAATTACAAGGACATCCTCCCTCCATTGCTTTCCCACAGTGGTATGTCCAGGTTGCAAGCCACACAAGCTCTGAGTATGCAGGAGCTCTGAGGATTGCTTGACCTTGCCTGAAGTGAAGAGGGTACTCCACAGTGCAATGAGTATGGAGCACAGTTGCCTCAGGAAGCTCCTGTCCTCCCTGAGCAGTTCCATGCACATTGCCAGGAAACTGTACCTATGAAGCTTCAACTAGCAGATGACCCTTCTGCTAAACAGACTTGTACACTGTGGGTCGAGAGTTTGTGCCTTTGCAATACATGTGCCTGTGAAGACTGTGAATGTTACACATTCCAATCCCTACTGAATTTTAGTCTTGAAGCTCTCCTGAGGAGACATTACCAAACAGTGCCAGCCATAGGTATGGAGGGAGTGGTACAGATGATTGTCCAGTTGGGAACAGGTCTGAATGTCCTGATTTAATTTTGAGTTGAGCAGTCTTACAGAGAGTTTTGATGCAGGTTTGTGTTTGACTATTCTTATTTTAACCATAACCTTTTGACCTCTTCCAAATGTGATGCTTTAGTGTTGTGACTCAAGGAAACTACAACAAAAGTACTACATTACATGAGGCTGTGGCA
Source organism: Micropsitta pusio (assembly GCA_032357275.1). Classification (NCBI taxonomy): domain Eukaryota; kingdom Metazoa; phylum Chordata; class Aves; order Psittaciformes; family Psittacidae; genus Micropsitta; species Micropsitta pusio. Next base: position 7,043 of record JAUELP010060913.1, read on the forward strand.
GATCCCCAGAAGAGGACACTGAGACCCTCCTTCTCATTCTGCAGACCCTTCCAGAAACCTGTCAGTCTGAGAATTCTTGTTAAGCATATTGAAGGCCAGTAAAGCCTATGCTATTGGAAAATAAATGCCTCTTCTTACACCAGCAATCCTATTGAAATGCGCAGCTAAAACTGCTGCAGCTGTAGTTTCAAGGAATCTGGGGTGCAGAGTCGGTTTAAAAACTGATTAAACATCTGACACAAAAACATACAGCTGGGGAAATAACGTCTTTGACACATGTATCTCCATTGTGTCTATGTGTCTTTTAAAAGGCTATTTCATAACAAGCTTGGAATAAAAGTACTGGTACAGCACAAAGATGGTCACCAGCGATTCTAGATGCCACACCACATATATTCCTTTACACTGGCACAGGCAGGCAACCTTTTCTCTACTACACAGGCTGCTGGCACACATCTGGTCTGAATTAAGCAATGCATTGCAAGGAGACATGAACGACAATGTTCCTGACAAGTTTGACAGTCTGAAGCCCACATCATTTTGGATTAATTTGCCAGGACAGATGCCAATAAACATCTTTTTTTTTCAGTTGCCTGTGCCTTTCTGAAGAGTCTGAGGGGCCTGAGAGGTCTTTGGGGAGTTCCATGTTTCAGGCCTTTTCAGCTCTTGCAAATCTGCCTTCATTACATTATTGCTGTCATAACTGCTCCTCTCCAAGAAGTACCAACTGAAAGACATTGGTGCCAGGTCTTCTTTCAGCCTGGATTCACACTACTGTGGTACAAGTGGAGTGAGGTTGTCTGGTGGTTGTAAAGAAAGGCACAGTCATTTCAAGAGTATTCCATAAACCAACTCTCAGTGGTAAGCCTTCCTGTGCAAGCTAGATATACACATAACTTTACAACTACAAGTACAGATCAGCAATCTACAACTTGTCCAGCCCTAAGGAGGTTTAAGATGACATCTTGGTTAACTCAAAATAGAGGCTGATAAGGAGAGGAAAGCACTTTACTTATCCTGTTATTTCCTCAGGGGTTCAATGCTGTCTGTCACTCCTGAAAACTTAACACTCCATTTTGTTTAGTTCCTTAAAATAACTATTACCTCATGAGGTTACCTGCCATATTCCTTCTTTATCTAGTATAGGGTCTCCTTTCCTCCTCACCTTCTTCTCTCTGAATGAGGAGCTGCCTGTCTGTCTTTCTCACTAATAAGCCCCTTATTTCTACTGGTATACCTTGTTTTCCCAGGTGAGCTGGGGCCTACAGCCCTATAGACAAGTCCCACCCTTGTTTACTGCTTCCCACATATTTCTTTCCTACAAGTGGTCTGAACATCCTACCTGGCTCTTCTGTTTTTAGCTGGCTTTTGGCAGTGTGATACAGGCTTTTGGTGTTAACCGGATACATATTCCGAGAATGAAATCCTATTAAGGATCATATTCCATCTACAACCACAGCATGCCATTTGCACACAATTACAGGTTGTTTTCTTTGCAAATTAGCAATGCAGCACCACGATCTATGTGTAAATCAGTAACAGATTTATTAGTCACTCACCTTGCCTTAGATTGTAATGACTCTGATCTCATTGTTGGAAGCCCAAAAGAATAAATCATAGATGTCTTGCAGGTTATGACTTCAGTTTTTCACTGCATTTAGGAGGTGAAGCAGATTTATGAATACTTCAGCAGTACAGATTAAAAGCTGGAGTTCACTGGCAGTAAGGGCTGGTCTGTTGTATAGGACTGTAACAATCTTCAGTATTGATTAAAGATCTGGTCAGTATTTGTATTCTTTCCCATATGTTCTAGCAAAAATGTACAGAATATCTCTATAAATATATTAAGATGTCTTTCTCATGGTATTAATAATGCATTAGCCTCTGAGAATGAACATTTACTGCACTTTAGTAGATAAGCGGCTGCAGATTTTAAGTTTCTCAATTTGAGTGGGAATGATCGATTCCTGGTTGAAACAATTTATGGTTTATTACAGTAAAGCATACCACTGTTTGTTCCTGTTGGGAGGAAACTTCTAACCTCTTAAATTATATGTTAGAGGAGCTTCTTTGAATTGCTTGACCTTTATAAAGAGAAACTGATGTGTCCGAGTTACTGTTACCTGGCATCTGTACACAGTGTCAATTAAAAGGTCCACCAGTAAGAAAAATTTGTTCCTACCCTGGAAGTGCTTTAGTATAGCCATTTTTTTCCCTCTAATGTAGTAAAGACATTGTACAGTCCCTACAGTCTCAGACTCATGTCAATACCCCTTCAGAAATAATAGATTCCACATCAGAAGTTTAAATTGTGAACCACTCAGACAACCCAGTGAAGTCAATGAAAAAGTAACTTAGATGGCCTTCATTAACAGATCTTCACATGAGAGACAGACTGCCTGGTGGGGTGGTAACATCAGTGCCTCCAAGTGCAGCAATAGATGTGGTGTGCCCTCAAGAAGCAGATAGTGGGGCAGTCCTTGCTTTCCTCTACATCTATCTGAGCAATACAAGCTCAGCTCTGCTTCAGCAAATATGGGACTCCAAATACAAGCAGCAGAGCTTGTGTTGTTGTGGCCAAGTGGTATCTCCTAGAGTACAGAGGCATTTCTAGATCTCATAAGAAGAACATATGCACTCCTATTTCACCCTCCCACTATTGGTTTTCTGGGATCTCTGCATTTCCCTAGCCCTTGTGCTTTCAAATCTGCCTGGGTCTTGCCTGGTTTCTCAGTCCCAGCCTTGGAGTATAGACATCTACAGTGGCTGGTAGACTGGTAAATAAATTTGTCATACACCTGGGAATGTTTTCAAAGACTTTTGATTAGAAAAGATCCTTAAGGAAGAAGTGATGTTTGCTTTGAAATAATCTATTCAACACAATGATTCTTTTTCTGCACTGTCTCTGAACATGAAAAGAATAAGTGCTATGGTTCAGTTTGCTCAATATGTCTGAAAGGTCTTCTCACACTCGGAAAGAAAAGATTTTAAGTGATTAAATAGTATGTCATCCCTAATGGATATGTGAGATTTTAACCATCTAAGAGATACAAAACCTAATCCCAGTGACAAGGAAAGGAAGTAGAGTGAGAACATTCATGACTTTTAATAGTGCTTGTGTGGGCAACCATTCACCTTTCATTGCTAGAGCAGATGAGGTTTTGTGAAGACATCTTTTGTGGGCTGCTACATTAGTGTAATATTTTCATGCTATTGTCCCCTTCATTGTATTTATGACATTTTCGTAGTGGCTATACCCCATATACATTTTCTCTTTAACATTCTGCCCTGTTGACACAGTGTCACACCAGGGTGTGGGAGGGTGGTGATAAGATGAGCAGTCCCATACTAGCCATGGTATTGGAGTCCTGAGAACAGTCTGGCAGTATTATGTGTAACACTGAAATCCTTGCTTATGCACCCATTAGCTGCTCCAGAAATAACAGCTCTGGGCTTGGATCACAGTTCTGCAAATTCTTATCATAGATGCAAAGAATAATAGAGCTGGAAAAACTCATCCAGTGCATCGCTCTGCCTCAAGGTAGGGAGAATTGCACCTCAGTCATTCCTGATAGGTGTTTGTCTCATCTCTTCTTAAAGATATTCAGTGATGGAGACTACACAATCTTGCCAGACAATCTGTTGTGTGCTTTACTGTCCTTGCCATTGAAAGCATGATACTATCTACCAGGCATTTTACAGGGGACAGTTTATTCCAGTCTTTATCTTTCATTTAGGATTAAGAAGTTCAACTCAAAACACTCATTCTCAGATATTCTGGGTGCTCTGAATGGTATTCTGATGTACCTTGGTGAAGTTGAGCATATGCTGCTCATTCTGTGAACTCTCACATACATCGCGGGAAGGGTAACAACAAGCTGTTAGAAGAGCCTCTAGTGCCTACCAAATAATGCACAAGGGAGCCTTGAATAACTAGAAAAACTAGCTGGCTGGGTTTACTTCCACACTGCCCTTTGCTAAGCATGCCACTCCAGGTTCTGCTCTCTCGTATGTCTGGCACCAGATTCTTTTTTCTTAGGATGGCAGCTTTGCTTTTTGCTCTGCACAAATCTTTCCTGCCAAGAGTGTGTCTTTGACCTCACACGATCCTGCATTTCTCACATGTGAGGCACTGGGCTACATGACAGAAGTCTGCTGACTGTGTTTTAAGGTTTTCTATGGAGAAAGGCTATTGTCTATAGTGCTGCATGGTGACTCTATTTCTTCCTTGAAGTAGGGTTCATGACCACTCACAAATCTGGGGCTAAGCCATGCTGGGAAATGTGAAGGAGCTGAAGGAAACAGAGAGTACACAATGATAAGAGCAGGTCCTATGCTCAGTATATAAAACTTTGCAAGCCATGTACAAATACAAAACCGTATTCAGAGTTGTGGACAGTTTAGCCTCTAGCCGGCCTTTTTATCCTCAGCACTATGAAAAACATCAGTTCTTCTTGCCATAAGACATCGTTCACATTTGTAAGGCAATGACTGACTCTGTAGTTGTCAGAAGACAGGAAAATAGCCTTGGAAGTTTGACAAGATATTAATATCTTCTTCTTTGTCCAAAATTGCTAGGATTATATACAGGGTCATCCAATGGGTATTATCACATGAATGGGTCTTAATTTTGCTTACTGTATGAGAAATTCTGTCACTTATCTCCCTGGAATAGTACTGAAATTTTTATAGACATGTCAGCAGTTTAGAGGTCATAATAAGCAACTGAAAGGTAAGAATTCATTAAAGTCTGTTTCAAAATGCCATGGATGCCATATAAGTCCAAAAATCCTCTTTTATTTTCATTTCCAATCTGAGGGGAGGGAGTATTAAATTATGTAAATCAACTACGAGTTGCTTAATCTTTCCATGAGTACACCATAACTGGGGAGCACAAAATAAGCGCATTATCAGCAGCAGAGCAGAAAACCCTTTTGGGGAGCTCCAGTTGATTCTGCTTACCCCCTCCAGTGCCACCATGGAAATTGCTGCTTGTGAACTGTTCCTCTCAGTCAGTTTGTCTCTTCTCAGGGCTTACTGCTGCACAAAATATCCAACATGCTTCAAAGACATCAATGTGGAAAGCACCATACTCCCTGCATTCTGTCACTGCATCCGCACGGCTGTGCGCTAGCAATTACTGATGACAGCCAATAAAATCAAATAAGCACATGTTCAAATGCTAATGGAGGAAAATAAAAATAAATAATGCTGCAGCAAGCCCTGATTACCTTGATCTTGGCTTGCTGTTACACGAGCCTGTCCTCACTGGGGAAAAGACATGAAGTTCTACAATCTTTCCAGCAGGAAAGGTATGCGTGAAGGGGTTTTCATAGGTAATTATTTACAAATTCCAAGCAACCATGCTGTCTCTGTTGTTTTTATTAACCTAATAAACTATATTATCTGGAGAAAAGTTTGGTGTATATAGCAGTTAAATTTATATGTGTTATTTTAGTATGACAAATATTTTGTTATAGTTTGCTAACAATTATTCAGAATAGCACAAACAGCTTGGGATGATTGTAGCCTCGTGAATTGACATTTGAAATATTTGTAAGTACAGCCATCCTGCCATATGGATACTCTTTGGAGTTATCAGTCACCGTACCCTACTGCTTTTGCAACTTGGGTTCACATTCTAATGCTAGCTGATTCTGTAACTCGAAGGAGCACAGCTATGGGCAACATGATATGCACCACTCCTCTAGCCATAACTGTCAGCTTCGACAAAGGAGATGAAGTCTTGTGGTGCACATTACTTGCTGAGGCGTTCTGAAAACACCTACTTAATGCTTTCATGAGTGTTTAATGTAATGTGTTGTATACAGCATATTGGATCTCACTGAAAGTGAGTTTTAAATGCAAAGCCACCCATCACTGATCTTTCACTTCAAATGGTGTTATTGTACCTTGAGGAAACAGAGGGCATATTTCCTAGACCTGATGGTTTATGGGGTTTCTCCTTATCATGTGAAATGCATATGGTGGCCTGGCTAGCAACATCAGGATATGTCATGTCATTGTTTTCCCCTAAAATGACCTTTTCCTCTTTTGCATCCAATAGCTTATGAACAAATACCTGGTATTTACCCATTCAACAGGGGCGTGTATCCATGCAAAACTCCTATTGCCTTTAGTGAAATTGCATTCAAGGAATGATAATAGGGTATGTCCTGAGCACAGCCAGACACTAAAATATATATATGCTGTATTCTTTCTTTGACTAATTAGTAGTATGTATGAAATCTTTTATGTCACAGAAGGTAGAAATTCCTCCTGGTGAATTCATTAAGGTCAGGGTTTCAGTCCTGGGAATTCAATCAAGTGCAAGAATCGTTGGAAACTGAGGTGGGGTGAGGGAGAAGTAGATAAAATGGAAAAATAAAAGAAAGAATATGAAAGATAAAAGAGAAAAGAAAAAATAATTTAAAAAAAAACCCTAAAAATATATTTTCTATAGATGTAAAGACTTTTCCCATTTTAAATCCTGTTAGCTTATTAAAGAGTGATATTTGGTGAGTGGTGCATTTTGTGTGTGCATGGGAGAACAAACCCCATAGGATTTTCCCAGGCTCAGTGTATCTACAAAAGGGAGAAAGTACGGTAGGAAAGGGAAAATAATTTTTTTCTAGCTCTGGGGAATTGTTTCAGAAAACCAGGTGAACAGCTCAAAGAATTAAGCTCTGAAAAACATATTGTATCCTGTGATCCCAAAGGACTTTACCAAACAACTGACAGCTCTATCTTTGCCTTGTCTTTACAGTGCTCACAGCAGCCCAGAAGAGTCATGCTAATGTAAGCAATATGGGTCAATGTTAGATAGACAACTGCAACTTCCTAAATGAGACAGTGAAAGTAGATTACAAGGTGGAGTTGAAATGACAGGGAGCCTGAGTAACTTTACTGAAGTAGGGACTAGCTTTTTTTTCTACACTGCGCAGTTCTGGGGTGCATCAGGAAGGCACAACCTCTGCATTTTCAGGTTTCTTTATCTGATGACAAATCTAATCTTCCTCAAAGTGAGAGAATCATAGAATCAGCTAGGTTGGAAAAGACCTTTAAAATCATCAAGTCCAACCATTACCTCAGGACTGCCAAAACCACCACAAAACCATGTCACTGAGGGCCTCTTCTACATAGTTTTTGAACACTTCCAGGAACTGTGATTCCACTACTTCCTTGGGAAGCCTGTTCCAATGCCTGGCAACTCTTTCAGTGAAGAAATTTTTCCTAATATCCAATCTAAGCCTCCCCTGGCACAGCTTCAGGCTGTTACCTCTTGTCCTATCACTTGTAACTTGGAAGAAAAGACCGACCCCCACCTCACCACAGCCTCCTGTCAGGTAGTTGTAGAGTGATAAGGTCCCCCATGAGCCTTCTCTTCTCCAGACTAAACAAACCCAGTTCCCTCAGCCATTCTTCATCAGATTTGTTCTCCAAACCTTTCACCAACTTTGTTGCCCTTTGTTGTCTGGACCTGCTCTAGCACCTCAATGTCTCTCTTGTAGTGAGGGGCCCAGAACTGAGCACAGGATTCAAGGTGCAGCCTCACCTGTGCTGCATACAAGGGATGATCACTGCCCTGGTCCTGCTGGCTGCACTATTGCTGATACAGGCCAGGATACTGTTGTCCTTGTTGGGCACAAGCTGGCTCATGTTCAGCCAGAAGGCAGGCAATACCTCCAGGTCTTTTTCTGCCAAGCAGCTTTCCGGCCCCTCTTCCTCAAGACTGTAGCATTGCATGGGGCTGTTGTGGCCCAAATGCAGAACCTAACACTTTGCCTTGTTGAACCTTATACCACTGGCTACAGCCCATCGATTAGCCTGTCCAGATCCCTCTGCAGAACCTTCCTATCCTCCAGCAGATCAACACTCCCAGACAACTTGGTGTCGTCCGCATATTTACTGAGAGTGCACTCTATCTCCTCATCCAGATCATCAATGAAGATGTTAAACAACACTGGCCCTAGCACTAAGCCCTGAAGGACGCCACTAGCGGCCATTCACCAACTAGATGTGATACTATTTACCACCACTCTTTGGGCTCTGCCATCCAGCCAGCTTCCAATCCCATGAAGAATACGCCTATCCAACCCAAGATCAAAATGTGTTCTCCCAGAGGGAGCTGACCTACCAGGAACCAGAGCTTCTTTCCTTCTCTTTACTTCTGCTCAGTGTTCAAAACAATCTTGGTGAAAGGCCTCCAAATACTGCACAATTGCTGGACCTAAAAGGCCAGGAATATTTGGTTTTCAGAATGTATCTTGAAAGGGACAATTCAGAAAAGCTTCTAGTGCTATCTGTGTTTTTTGTCTTTGCCCATATAGTGTTAGATGCTTTTATAATTTCTCCATGTCTGATTAAATATACACCATACTGAGGGCAGCGAAAGAAAGCAGAGGGGATCTTCTCTTCAGGGGGAACCTCCAGTCTCTCTGGCCATGCTACAAGAATCGGATAGGTGCTTAGCATGTCTTCTGGAATAGAGGAGACAAATAAGAAATATGGCTTTATTCAAAATAAAAAGCAGATGAGGCTCAAAGACACTGAGGCACAAAAGGATTAGGACACGGCACAGTCTTTCAGTCCTCACAGGCTGATCAGTTCGAACAACACCTTAGCTGTGTCCTACATTTGTCTTAAAGGAAATCCCAGAGACTCCCTCCAATTCATATGTAACAAAATGCTAACAGAGAGTCACAAGACATGTGGCTTTCTGTCCCAGACAATGAATCCTTTTTTACAGGCTGACTGAAAAGAAAGAAGGACAAATTAGGCCATGTGCATATTCTACCTAGGCAAAGGATCTGCTACCTGGATAGGATTATGGAGGGTTAAGGGTAGACGGGAGGATGTGGTGGGTAGAACTGGCAACACAGTGTTGGATCTGGCTAAGTTTTACCTGCGAGTGAGTGGCTCTAGCATGCCACTGTAAGCCATAGACACTTGTGTGAGCTAAGAACCCCTTTTAAAATTCCCACTTGGTTTCCCAGACAAGTGTGTGTGTCACTGTCCTGTGTTCAGCAGTAGCAGTCATTTTTTCTTCTTAGTAGCTGGTGCAGCACTATGCTTTTGACTTTCGGCCTGGGAATGGTACTATGTTTATAGTTACTGCTCAGAATATTTAGTCTGACCAAGGACTTTGTGGGCCTCATGCTCTGCCGG